>PYXC01000906.1:160000-182500 GCA_015244755.2 Tenualosa ilisha
GAGGTGTGATGTTTGCTCTTTTTGGTTGGTTGAACAACAGACGTGCAGCTGCATTCTGGATCATCTGTAGCAGTCTAACAGCATAGGCTGGAAAACCTGTTAGGAGGGCAATGCAATAGTCAAGGCAAGATATAACCAAGGTTTGTACTTGAAGCTGGGTTGCATGTTGGGTTAGGTACGGCCAGATTTTCCACATATGACTCGAGAAAAGCAGCAAGACCAAGCTACAGAGGCAACGTGATCAGCAAACGTCAGCTGGTCATCAATCATGACACCCAAGTTTCTTGCAACCTTGGTGGGAGCAACAGATAGGGAGTCTATTATAATGCTAATGTTCTGGTATGGTTCACTTGGCTAGGAGGACCAGCAGTTCAGTTTTGGAGAGGTTTAGTTGGATGTGATTTTCTTTCATCCATGCAGATATGCCAGAAAGACATATTCTTGCTGACACCGTGGAGTCACCAGGAGGAAAGGACAGACAGAGCTGGGTATCATCTGCATAGGAGTGATAGGAGAAGCCTTGCGAGTGGATGATCGGACCCAGTGAGGAGGCACTCATAGCAAAGAGAAGGAGCCCAGTACTGAGCTTTAGGGCACCCCTAGTAGTGAGGTGGTGTAGCACAGATGTTTTCCCTAGCAATGACACATCGAACAATCGCCCAGTGAGACAGTATTCAAACCAGGAATGTGATTTGCCTTTGATGGCCCTGTTTGCTATTTGGTTCAGTAGGACACGGTGGTTGACCGTATCAAATGCTGCTGACAGGTCAAGCAGGATGAGTGCTGAAAATTGACCTGAAGCTCTGGCTCCTTTCAAGGCCTCTGTCACAGCCATAAGTGCTGTTTCAGTGGAGAGGCCACTTTTGAAGCCAGATTTGTTGAAATCAAGGAGAGTGAATGAAGAGTGAATGAAGAAAAAGAAACATTAGGTTTAGAGAGGCTCCAAGGAAGACGCTGTGAAGAAGGATGAGACAGGTCAGTGTAATTGGGTCAGAGATCAGGATACTAATTGCTGCAACATTGTCAGTAAAAAATGCAGTAAAGGAGTCAGCTGTGAGGTTGGTTGCAGGAGGCAGAGGTGGAGGTGGTGGGTTTAGTAGAGATTTGAAGGTGGAAAAGAGTTTCCGGGTGTCAGTAACATTGTGAATGTTGTCATAGTAACACACGCACACACACTTACATGTTTCCCTGGTCTTCCAACTCCAGGTGGTCCGGGCTCACCTCTCTCGCCTTTGGCTCCAGGCAAACCAACCACATCTGTCAGCCCCTCAGGCAGTGAGGTACAGCTGTCACATGCGTCACCCTGCCAACAGGTCATTAGAAAAGTCCAAACTCATGAATATAGCAGAAAGCTATTGTGCACTGGCATTAAGGAAAAGTCACCTCTGGATGACTCTGGAATCTATCTCCCATTTGTTGATTTCCTAGGCTGATGGCATAGAACTATACTCTAATCAAGGAAACCTGCTACCACATCTGGAAACAGTCCCTCTACGTCTCCAGGTCAAGTGGTGCTACCACTGATGTCAATGTATGGTAGCAAAGTTCCTTCATTGTCATGCCAGAAAGTTTCATGTCATATTGGGCTAGAAAATCATCCCATTTCATTTTCCTTGCACTTTGTAAATACAGAAGAGTCAAGATTTAAATAGGAAACATACCAGAATTTGTTTTTTTTTTTAATTTGTCATTTCTGAGCAAGATGCTAACGGGAGAGATGCTAATTGTCTAATCTGACTCAATGATCTATGCTAGCTAGGCTGGAGGTAAAAATGCTATGTCAGACTGAGAGCATGGCTGAATGAACTGGAGAAAGGCAAAGACCAATTGTTTAACTCAAGGAGGAGGTGGAAAATGAGTATATTTCCCCAAAAAGTGGCATGTTCCTTTAAGCTCACTTGGACAATACACTAGTATTGGTTACACAAGTTGTCAGAAAGAACAGGCTGGTGTAAGACCCATTAAGTAATTTAGTGCCAGACATAAAAATGTTTGTAATATAATGTTTGGAATATAATCTCATAAACTGCAACACAGATATGAATCTTTCATTCTAAATCTATGATGTGTGCGGATTAGGTGAGACAAAGCCACCAGGACATATTAAAATAAATGACAAGGCAAAGACAACCTGGTTCATCAATCGTAGCTTAACGCCACATTAAAATGGCTCACAAATGCAGTACAGACACCCACCTTGTCTTCCTTAATGCCACGTTAATAAATGGTTGATAAATGCAGCAGAAGCACCCACCTTCTCTCCCTTGATGCCAGGTAGGCCATCTCTCCCAGCGTCGCCTGCCAGTCCGGGGGCACCGGGGGTGCCATCCATGCCCGGGTCTCCCTGTAATCCCTGGTCACCCTGTGAGAGCACCACTAGTTACTACACACAGCCTTTTGATTATGTTATGCAAAGTGACTATGCTATCTAGTGTTATTATCACAGTATCATTACTAGTTCTTAAAGGAAAGATCCGGAGTCAACCAGTCCATATCCCTGCTCTTGGAGGCTGCCGGGTGCTCTCCGTAGGTATAAGAACGACAGTGTTTGATACAACATAGACCGAATTTGCAAACTGGCAGCTATGGTAAATGATAAATGGGCTGCATTTATATAGCACTTTCTCCTCCTACGAGCACTCAAAACGCTTTACAATGTATGTTTCACATTCACCCATTCTCACACCGGTGGCAGAGGCTGCCATGGAAGGTGCCAATCTGCTCACCAGGAGCAATTTGGGGTTCTGTATCTTGCTCAAGGACACTTTGATGGGGTGATGCGGAGCAGGGATGCAACATTAAGGGACAACTTCGTCTTTTTACACTTAAAGCCTTTTTTCTGATCGTTTATGATGGAATACAATGGTTAAGATTAGCATTTTGACGAATGCCTCTTTTCCGAGAATTTTCGTTTTTTGCGGCAGCATCCCTCCACCTACATAACGGCTGCATAGGTGCATAACTGCAGTCTTTTCTAAGACACATTAAACTTTAGTTTGTAAAGACATGAAGCTCATCGAGTGGTCAGTAATGTTCACTGATACTCTGGCACAAAAATCATCACAGAGTGTGACTTCCATCATTACTTGCTTCAGACTGTTAGGTGGAAGGATACGGGTGTGATGATTTTGTTAGGTGGAAGGATACGGGTGTGATGATTTTGAAAAAATGGGTCCACAATTGAGAATCAATGGTCAAAAACCATACAGTTTTCAGCGAATATTGTGTCAGCATATCAGTGAACATTACTGACCACTCGGTAAGTTTCATGTCTTGAAACAACAAGGCTATGGGTTGATTCACTCCAGATAAACCATTTCAGTGTTTAGACTTATAGGTCCACTAGACTGCAGCATTTTTAGCTATTTCTTTGTTAAAGGGGAGATATTCTGCAAAAATCACTTTTTATTTCCATTTGGGTGCCTGATGCTTCAACAACCATTTCAAGTATGAAGAAAAACATCCATCTAGGTTCTGTGAATCAGTTTAGAGATTTAGATGTCAGAAAACATGTGCTACAATGAATCATTTGGATGTCTAGCCTAGACTAACGTCAGGCTAAGGGCACTAGGCAAAAACACCCCCCCATCTGAAAATTCACCCCGCACACTAGATACAGCCCGTGCGTTACATTCACCCGCACATACCCGCACATCACCGCACACTAGATACAGCCCGTGCGTTACATTCACCCCGCACACTACCCCTGCGACCACCCCGCACACATACCCCGCACACACCCCCCGTCGCCGCTTACATTCACCCCGCACACTAGATACAGCCCGTGCATTACATTCACCCCGCACACTAGATACAGCCCGTGCGTTACATTCACCCCGCACACTAGATACAGCCCGTGCGTTACATTCACCCCGCACACTAGATACAGCCCGTGCGTTACATTCACCCCGCACACTAGATACAGCCCGTGCTTACATTCACCCCGCACACTAGATACAGCCCGTGCATTACATTCACCCCGCACACTAGATACAGCCCGTGCATTACATTCACCCCGCACACTAGATACAGCCCGTGCGTTACATTCTCTGATATTAGATAGTCAACGTTCCGTTCACTTAGTGCAAGTCATGCACAAACTGCATAGCCCCCCCGAACAGGCCCAATAAGAGATACTTGTCATTAGCCTGCATCAACCCAAGCCACAAACATGTGAGAGAGTCAAATGAAGGAGAAAGTGGAGAGAACAAAGCAGTCAAGAGCCTTATGCCTCCCTTCAATCCTGGTCTGGCATACGGTCACGTAAGAGAATTTCCCCATAAAATCGATCTTTGTTAATAATTTCTTATGTCTACACAAAAGACGCCTCACCCTCGTGTTGTTAACTTTTACTTGACTCCTCATTTGTCACCGTGAGACACACGGAGTATAATAGGCAAAACAAAACACCATGTTGATTCGGAAACTATTTTGAGGCAGTTTTCGTCTGGGTTCAGATGAAAAAAAACTAATGCCACTATTCAGTAAGTAACAACTGCTGACGTTTGGCAGAAGAGAGATTTAACATCTAACAAATCAATCTTACAGAGGTAATTGAATAATTTCCGACTCGAAGTAACTTGCCAGCAAGCATTGGACCAACACTGTTATTAACCACTTACTACCAGGCATTCTGAGACAGAGACGAGTGTTATGATGATCGGTGATGATTACATTTTAGTAACTCAAATCTAATTGTTTGTGACAGTGTGTTTTAGGGCTGATGACTCACAAGTTATTTTTTAACAGTAATATCAGCCACTAACACTATTTCATTGAGCTATCAAAGATTTGGAATTTTTCGTCAGATTAGCCAAATTCTCACACAGAAAAAAAAATCTGTCCCCTTTAATACTATTATTTTAAATTGTAATAATATATTACAGTATCTTATTAATAATATTAAACATACTGATATATTATAATATATGATGAGTATTGTATAGGAATAAATTAATCACATCATTATATCACTTTGGATGAAAGCATCTGTAAAGTATCGATAACCATAAACAAAAGCACACACACACAAGTATGGAGGATTGTAGATGTACTGACTAATATTGACTAATATGCAATAATGTAATGTCATATACCATTACAAATTGTTTATTCAATAATTTAATGAATTATGACAGAATATCACTGAAATAATAATATGAATACATTATATTAATGTATTCACATTATATTATATTATATTATATTATATTATAAAAAAAAAAAAAATTATATTATATTATGAGTAGTCTCACAAATGCAATGTGCGTCTTTAACAAGCTCACCTTCTCTCCTTTAGATCCTGCAAGCCCAGGTGGACCCTGAGGAGACAAGAAGACAATATATATATATATATATATATCATACAACTAGACACACACAGACACAGAAGACAAGGCACCATCACACACACACACACACACACACACACACACACAGCTCCACTATGTGTCAGTGCTGCAACCGTCATGTTAGGAGCTTCAGGCTGGTGTTAAAAAACAACTTAATCTGGCTGAATTTAATTGCCATTTATTGAATCTTGTACATCTGGAATTATTTCATGTTCTTTAAAAGGAGGTTTATTGAAATGATGTACCATGTTTAGGGTATTTTCACACACACACACACACACACACACACACACACACACACACACACACTACAAATGCATTAATCTCCCGAAGATTGCATCAGCTAAAAAGTGCCCTTATGGTGAAAATCTTCCTTTTACTAGAAACTTCAAACAGGGTTGTGATGGAACTGTATGGCTACCATGTAAAATGGAGGTACACACATTTAGGTGTGGTAATGTTAAAGGTGGCAATGTTAAACCCTCACCTGTCCCATAGTCTACCTGTTCCGCTGGGTCTCATCTATTATCACCTTACCAGTGGTCTACCTGTTTCCCCTGGTCCTCACCTGTTTTCCCTCGCTGCCCTCGCCTGGAGGCCCTGGGAGTCCCCTCTCCCCTGGAGGTCCTGGGAGTCCCTTCTCCTCTGGAGCTCCTGGGAGTCCCCTCTCACCTTGAGGCCCTGGGAGTCCCCTCTCACCTTGAGGCCCTGGGAATCCCCTCTCACCTTGAGGCCCTGGGAATCCCCTCTCCCCGGTCACCTTGAACACTGACTGGCTGCCCACCTCAGAGGGAGCAGATGAGCAGGCACCACACGAATCTCCCTAAAGGGGGGTGGAGGGGTGCGGCAGGGGGGGCAGTTACACCATAAAAAACACTTCTAAAAAGCCTAGGGTTAGGGTTAGGGTTGGGGGGGGGCAGTTACACCATAAAAAATTAAAACACTTCTAAAAGCCAGCCCAAAACCAAACCCATCACCAGAAAAATGGGGAGACAGGGAAAATCACCTTTTCACCTTTGGGGCCCGGAGTCCCAGCATCTCCCTAGGATCAACAGCAAGAAAAGACAAAACAGTTATAGCTCTAACGTAGTCCAAGAATCTACAAGGACACAACTTCAGATCAGCAGTCTAAGGTCACAATGGCAGATCAGCAGTCTAGGGTCACAACCTTGGATCTGCCAGTCTACCACTACAAGGATAGAACATCACGGCTGACCCCCCCGCCACACACACACACACAAAAAAGACTTATTGTTTAACCGGACACCGCTGTAAAAAGCCATGTACACTTTGATGACTGATGTAATGCACACAGCCACCTGTTGGGCCTTTAAGGACCTGAATGGTTGTATGCATGCAGAACTGTATCCACAATACATGCAAATATAATGTGAATTTTATGTGCATTTTCTAGCTCACCATTTGTCATGGCAACTAGCAACCAGCACAGCTAAGTAGCTCTGATCTGAGTAATTCAACTGAGAAGAATTTATGGGAATTCAGAACCAATACATGAACCATAACTGCCTCACAATTTAAAACACGTGCCGTTTATATCACAAAAAGTGGTGGGGCAATTTTAAGGTTTCAGAAAAGTGGTATGAACATGTCCCTACCGTCCATACCATAAGCTATGCCCTTGTCCACCACTACAGGGATAGTTGGACCACTTGGATGCTGGACCCTGAGGTGGAATAGGCTTTATTATGGTCACATGAGTCCCTAACTCAGTTGCTGTTTCTGAAATGGCATATTGCTGTACTACATACTGCATACACCCGGGATGTACCAGGGTGCAATAGTGACCTTTTCTTGTTGTTCCATATTAAGAAAACGTGTGTAAAATGTTATAAATGCGTAATACGTATAAAACAGAGCCATCGTTTCACTTAATTACTTAAATTTTGTACCTGATTTAGTCAATCAGCTCACATTCTCTTGGTACAAAAATGACAGTTCCCAGCTCTTGTCGAAAGCAGTACACAACAGTATGTCGTTTTGGAAGCAGCATGTGTTGTGTGTGTGTGCGCCAAAACTGTCTTACCTTATGTCCCTCTTTTCCAGCAGGTCCCCTGGGTCCATTCTTTCCCTAGAAGGGGCAATGTTACATGATTAGTAGTGTATTTCAGGAACATTTGCTAAAGAAAGCTCTTCATAATCTTTCTTCGTCTTTACATTAATGCATTTAGCTACTTACATTTGTCAACTATCAATTACTTCAGGGCCAGTCTCCCCTAGAGCAACTTAGGATTCGAACCTACAATTTCTAGGCTACCAGCATGCTAGACAGGTTCCTCAGCCGCTACACTACCACTGTCCCTTCTTCTTGTCAGCAGCACTAGCGTTAGCTTTATCACACATGGCTAATAGCAACAGACACAGCTGGTATATGGTGCAGTTGGCCTACTGGTTAGGGCTTTGGTAAGACAAATGTGGGGGAAGAGGTTGAGCACTGCTATTCCATGCCCATATCCACGTCTGAAGTGTACTTTAGCAAGGCACCTAACCCCTCACTGCTCTCCAGGCAGCCCACTGCTCTGGTTAGAGTGTGCTTTACCTCAGTGTGCATGTACTAGGTGTTTTACTAATTCACAATTGGGGTTAAATGCAAATGACAGAAAATCACAGGGTCAAAAGAGTAACCAACTATACATAATACATATAAGGCTATATATGCTATTAGCTATGCTAGTGTTAGTGTCATCACACGTGGCTATTAGCAACATACACAGCTGGTATATAGAGCATTTTCTCCCTATCATCTGCTAGCGTAGCTTCATCACACATGGCTATAAGCTATAAACACAGTAGGTACAATATGCTAGTGTTAGGATTATTCCACATGGCTATTAGCTATAGACACAGTAGGTACAATATGCTAGTGCTAGGATTATTCCACATGGCTATTAGCTATAGACACAGTAGGTACAATATGCTAGTGCTAGGATTATTCCACATGGCTATTAGCTATAGACACAGTAGGTACAATATGCTAGTGCTAGGATTATTCCACATGGCTATTAGCTATAGACACAGCTCTTACTCACAGGTTTACCATCGGCTCCATTTTTGCCTGATTCACCCTGGGAGAGAAACAATGACACAGACGAGTCACAGAGACTTTGATTTGCAAACAGTCATTTAATTTATTTCAGAAAATCACTTTTTACTTGGTGTGGATGATATGTGTGTGTGTGTGTAGGTGTGGATGATATGTGTGTGTGTATGTGTGGATGATATGTGTGTGTGTGTAGGTGTGGATGATATGTGTGTGTGTAGGTGTGGATGATGTGTGTGTGTAGGTGTGGATGATATGTGTGTGTGTGCCTGTATGTGTGTGTACGCAAGGGGTGATATGTGTGTGTGTAGGTGTGGATGATATGTGTGCGTGTGCCTGTACGTGTGTGTACGCAAGGGTGTCAGTTTAGTTTCCAAAGTGCTGGGGACAAACACACCGATGTACATCTTGATTTGATAAGTGCAGCAGACATCGTTTTCCATGATCCAAACGCGGTTGTGTTTCTGCCTCTGCTGTGTTTTAAGTCTAACTGCAAGTGGCTGCTACAGAGAGGCCTATCTTTTTGCTAACCCCTTTTGTAAGGAACTGTGGCCTCACATGAAGGACATTACTAATATTGCTTGTAGGAGTTGTAAATTCGGGCACAGGAACATGCATAAATGGTTAGTCTGCAATTTAAACCCACGGCCTTGTGACATCAGAAATGCACGGTCACTACCAGCACCTCAGCAACGCGATGATGACTTAGTAGAGACTACTGCAGTAGCAGACGTTAGATACCGGTTAGCAAAAATAGTTTTGCTATGAATTGTTATTAACAGGTAACAAGGATCACAAACATGAAGCGGGAAAAAACAAGGAGTGTGTAGGCAAAAATGTCTATGTCTCGGACTTCTCACACCTACTGAGCTTGACAGCAGCGGTTATTCAAAAAACACATGGGTGTTGGTGGGGTATAAATGATTACCCATGTCACCGCAGTGGTCTATTTAACCCTCTTACAATAACATGATGACTAGGATATTTTTTATGTATTTCTGCACAAACCAGCTCGTAAATGTCTTTATTTTGCCCTATGGTGGCAATTTCATTTTAATTAGGTATACACAAATAAAATGACTTGTTCAATCATTAGGGCCGAGCACCGAGGTGCAAAGTATTATTATTCATTTTCATAATTTTGTAATTTTGTACACACATCAGAATTTACCCAAAGCTCTCTGGGACAGAGACGGCTCTGAGTGTGGCCACTCATTGTGTGTCTTTGGATGCAAAAGATAATAAGCTTGATGCATGAGGGTTTCTTCATATTTTAGTCATGGAGGTTGAGGTTCATTATGCAAAGTTTGCCAAATAGGTTATAATAAAAAGACACTGGGCTTGAGTTACACTTGAACTCAACCGAAACCTGCAGGAGATTCAGTAGCCTAGATCACTTTACTTATGTAGATCAAATTAAATGCTAATTCCTTGGGCACATCATAGGTTTTCCAGACACTTGTAACAATGCAAAACTCAACCCAGTGCCAGAGAGTTGAATTCCCTATCAGTCTGACCGTCAAAAAATAATCAAACAATTCAATTTCGCAATGTGAGTAGGTCTGTGCGAGTAGGTCTGTGCTCACTATGCAGTGAGTACCCTATACATAGCCTATGCAGAAATAAGCTGTAGATAATGGAAAGACAGCTGCATCTCCTCATATGCAGGAAAACATACAAGAGAATGAGAAGGAACTTTACATAGATATAGACTAATCCAAAAACAAATTATAAGACCACCCTGGCCACTTAATGCAGGAAGAAGCTGAGAAAGTCAACACTTTTAAATGACATCAAACCTCCTGAACACAAACCTAATGATTCATTTGAGCTCTATGCTCTGTTAGTGCCACAGATTGTAACTCCAGAGTCTGATTGCAATAAGTCCCAAACAAAAAAAAATCTCTCATCGGCCTGCCTTTTAGGCCCGAGAAGACGTCACTTCCAACATGGTCAAAAAGTGGTAGCCTGTGTCTCACCGGCTGATGCCTTTAGAGAGGGTGTGCAGTACAGCTTGCAGCAAATCCACTGTCTTGAAGGTTAAGATGAGAACAGATATGGTGTAATCCAAACCAGGAGTCTTCCAAATGACTGTAGTCCGAGCCTATTTATTTCCTAGTAAGATAAATCACACACTGGTCTACTAAAATTTAGACTATCTAGAATTTCTCACCATTACTGTCATCATGAATTCTCCACATAATGAACTGCAGTCATAGCTTGACCAGAGTCACTAAGCCTCTGAATCAGACTCCACATGAACATGCAGACCCATGTGAACTATGGGCAGCAGGTCCCATAACTTAACTCGACATGTGGAGGGTTCACTTGGCAAGTTGTAGAGCTGCATTATACCACAAAGTTAATGTAACTGCATCCACCCATCCAATGCTACAACTGTTGGCTAACTACAGGCACGGGATGTGTGTGTGTGTGTTTGTGTGTTGTGAATTATGTGTGTGTGTGTGTGTGTGTGTGTATGTGTGTGTGTGTGTATACGTGTGTGTAACTACAGGCACGGGATCGTAGCTTCAGCTTCTTGTCTGTACATGTATGTGGTTCTCACTCAAGTGGCAAATGTAGGCGTACATTGGAGAGACTTTCTGGTATTTTCAGTTGTCAAAAGTGGTGGGGACAAAATCTGTGCTGTCCCGTGTGTGTGTGTGTGTGTTCGTGCATAAGTGTGTGTGCTATGTGGATTATGTGTGTGTGTGTGTGTGTGTGTGTGTGTTGTGTGTGTGTGTGTGCGTGTATGTGTGTGTGTGTGTGTGTGTGTGTGTGTGTGTGTGTGTGTGTGTGTCTTGGGTACTTACTGTCTCTCCCTTGTCCCCTTTCTGTCCCTTTGATGCTCCTTTCTGGCTGAGGGCCGCTGCCACAGCCGTGGAGCCCGTGGAGAGCTGACCCAGGGTAGGACACACAGCACACGGCTCACCCTAGGATTCACACACACACACACACACACACATCAGCCGTGGAGCCCATAGGGAGCTCACCTGGGATAAACACAGCACATAGCTCACCCAAGGATTCACAGACACACACACACACTCACACACACACACCGACACACACCACACCACACGTGCACACACGCACGCACACACAGGATTGCACACACACAGGCATGCACGCACACACCACACCCTCAGCCACACACACATATGCACTTGCACAGACACACACACACCTATCTTCCTTTGACGGTGCCTGTCAAAACTAATCAGCTCAGCTGGAGCTGCACCTCACAGGGATTAAATTGGCCTGTCTTAGTTCAGTCTGAAATTGAAACTGTCGTAAGATGATTCCTGCGCTCAATGAGGCTTATGAAGGCCACACCCTCTCATCAGGATCACTGTACCTTCTCTCCTTTCAGTCCAGCTGATCCGGCGTCCCCCTGTGGAAGAGCCACAACACGCGGTTACATCCACACACATTACAAGAATGTCTTGTTGGTGTCTGTTTGTGTGTGTGTGTGTGTGTGTGTGTGTGTGTGTGTGTGTGTGTGTACCTATAACCAGCATTTAGATTTTGGTTCCTGCGATTTTATGTCATGATTTGGTCTCTTGCTTTTGAATGTCTCGATGGTAACAAATCCACATTTTGGGTGTCTGTGTGTGTGTGTGTGTGAGAATATATGTGTGTGTGTGTGTGTGTGTGTGTATGTGTGGTGGGGGGGTCTCTGTGTCTGTATGTGTGTATGTGTGTGTGTGTGTGTGGTGGGGGGGTCTCTGTGTGTGCGTGTGTGTGTGTATTCACACACCTTCTCTCCTCGCCTGCCATCCACTCCTGCAGGCCCCTAAAGAGGATAAAAACAAATGCAGAGTTTTCATCTCTGTCAGACACACACATCATATCTCTCTCTCGTCACATCTCTCTTTGGGGGACATGGTGTGTGTGTGTGTGTGTGTGTGTGTGTGTGTCTGTGTGTGTGTGTGTGTACCGAGAGTTTTTGGAGGATGTGGTAAAGCTGTAAGGTGGTGTGGCCATGATCACCGATCCTGCCTGATGACCTGTGACCTTTGACCCTGGACCCTATCGAAGCAGAGCATTGTTGTCGCTTCTCGTAAAAGCATCTTCCAGGAGAAATTCCAAATCAAGGCTCATTACTGCACCACACACTGCACTACAGACACATACACACACACACACACACACACACACACACACTGCACTACACACACAAACACACACACACACAAACACACGCACACCATGTCCCCCAAACACAATCTCAGATGAGGACTGACTTTGCCTAGACTATTGACACTGTTTTTGCTGTTTTAGGGAAGGAAGTTTTTGAGACTATTAAGGTGCCTCTACACTCCCCAGTCCTGTCTACATATCTGTCTGTCTGTCTGTGTTTTTGTTCCATCTGTCTGTCTGTTTGTCTGTATGTATGTGTACCTGTCTGTCTTCCTGTCTGTAGTGGCAGCCACACTCACCTCAGGTCCTCTCTCTCCGATTCCTGGGACCCCTGGTTCCCCCTTAGGGCCCGGTGTCCCTTGGCCGATCACTTCAGCCCCCTCACCTCCTAAGACTGCAGGGCATGGACCACAGGACTCCCCCTGCAGGACAGACAAGTGGCGAATCACAGACATTTACCACATTAACTCATTAATTAATAACATTCCAGCTCTGTGTAGTGCTGCATTGTCAAAATAGTGTGTGTGTGTGTGTGTGGAAACAATCTGATATTCCAATGAAAGCTGTGTCTTGTGTTGGTGATTGTAATGATCCGCAGACGTGGACTGTGTTTAGTGAACTGGTATAATGACATCATTAGGTTGGCTACTGCTCATTAAGCATTAGGCTACAGCCTTTTGAAATAAGGGACATTTGATGAAACACACACATAAGCAGGTGGACACACACACACACACACACTACACAACCACAAAGTAGTACCACACTCACCATCTCTCTCTCTCTCTTTCTCTCTCTCTCTCCCACACACACACACAGACACAAACACAAACACCCCACACACACATACACACACACACATGCATGCACACACACACACACAGCACTGACTAGACACACACGCACACACACACATGCACGCATACACACACGCACACACACATAAATACAAAGTAGTACTACACTCACCTTCTCTCTCTCTTTTACACACACACACACACACACACATTGTGGAGACCAGGTAAACTCACCTTCTCGCCCTTCGCTCCCCCTGGTCCTCTTGGCCCCTGTGAAAAAGCAGCACCATCTCCATTAGTGTTAAAAACCACCATCTCCATTAGTGTTAAAAAGCAGCACCATCTCCATTAGTGTTAAAAACCACCATCTCCATTAGTGTTAAAAACCACCATCTCCATTAGTGTTAAAAAGCAGCACCATCTCCATTAGTGTTAAAAACCACCATCTCCATTCGTGTTAAAAAGCAGCACCGTCTCCATTAGTGTTATAAACCAACATCTCCATTAGTGTTAAAAACCACCATCTCCGTTAGTGTTAAAAACCACCATCTCCATTAGTGTTAAAAAGCAGCACCATCTCCATTAGTGTTAAAAATCACCATCTCCATTCGTGTTAAAAAGCAGCACCGTCTCCATTAGTGTTATAAACCACCATCTCCATTAGTGTTAAAAACCACCATCTCCATTAGTGTTAAAAAGCAGCACCATCTCCAGTCGTGTTAAAAAGCAGCACCATCTCCATTAATTCATGAACACCATTGCAGCTGCTTCATTGACTTGGAGATGTGGTCTGCAGTAATAATGATGGATCCCTCGAACAGGGCAAAAAGACACGACACATGGATCTGACCCCACTGTGACCTCACACTGGAGTCTGTGCATTCTCTCAGAAGGCAGAATAGGATTCTGGGTTCTACAATGTAACCCTTTAGATTCTAGTTGGAATTCCTGCCTAAAACTAACCTGGATGCAACAGAAGATCCGCATGAGGTCTGGATGACCCCTCAAAAGCAGGCTACACTTCACCACTCCCCAAGAGGCACTGCTAGCTCATCAAAAGGCTGTGATGCATCAGTAATTGGTATCTACCTTGTTAACGTAAATCAGTGGCAGGTCGATCCATCGTATCACCACAGATGTATTTTCTGGCTACACTGTTTTCAGATTTAACAGTCAACATTTCTTTCTTATTTTACAAAATACCATATTATAAATCCAGCACAGAAATAGTGATCTTTGCGTTAGCGCCACCACGTAGCCTTAATAAGCCTGACTAAACACATAGCCTAGCAGAGCCTGACTAAACACATAGCCTTGATAAGCCTGACTAAACACATAGCCTAGCAGAGCCTGACTAAACACAAAGTCTAGCAGGGCCTGACTAAACACGTAGCCTAGCAGAGCCTGACTAAACACGTAGCCTTGATAACCCTGACTAAACACATAGCCTTGATAAGCCTGACTAAACACAAAGTCTAGCAGACCCTGACTAAACACATAGCCTAGCAGAGCCTGACTAAACACAAAGTCTAGCAGGGCCTGACTAAACACGTAGCCTAGCAGAGCCTGACTAAACACGTAGCCTTGATAACCCTGACTAAACACGTAGGCTTGATAAGCCTGACTAAACACGTAGCCTTGATAAGCCTGACTAAACATGTAGCCTAGCAGAGCCTGACTAAACACGTAGCCTTATTTAATGACAGCAGAGTGACTTTTACACTAAAGCCCTGAGCCATGTGTGTGAGAGCTGGACATGGGCACTGAGAAACGTTGGTGGGATCTGCACCCTTCGTCCACAACTCCCTATGGGCCCTGAGATTGACTGTGTCAATATGGGACAGTGAGGATATGACCCACAGGTCCACCCTGGCTGGAGGCAATATGGGACAGTGACACTACGACTCACTCCAGAGCAGTTCCACCCAGACTGGTCATTTAAAGGCCTTTCTCCTCCCCACACACAAATGTATTTACTGCCTGTTTTAGTCACTGTGCGGTGGAGTCCGACTTCATCAAACTCCATAAAAGCAATGCTGCAAGGCTATTCTCTCTCTCTCTCCCCACTCTCTCCCTCTGTCACTCTTTTTTGTCTCTCTGTACTTTTGTCTTTTTTCTGTCAGCTGTATATTTCTGTTTTTCTCCCATGACCCTTTTTTATTACCTTGCCTGGCAAAGCCTGAGATGAAATGCTGGCAAAGACATTTGAGGACACTGTCAACTGACATCCTTTATAATCGCTGAAGAAAATACCTCGAAATTGTGTTTCACAGCTTCCTGGGAATAGTTGAAAGCACAGAGAGCTCAAGGTGTGTGTGAGCTGTGTGTGAGTGAGGTGGGCAAAGTATCAGCATCGGTGAATGTTTCATTTTAGCTGCTGGAGCGTTAGCTGATGAGTGATGTCACACAGCACCTACCGGATCTCCTGGCTCTCCATCTTTCCCAGGTATCCCAGAATCCCCTTTGTCTCCCTTGGCACCAGATTCTCCACCAGGTGGCCCCTGAATAAGAATAAAATACAGACAGATGAAAACACTAATTAACTAACACTAATCTCTCATCTTTACCACAGACAGATCAAAACACTAATTCTCTTAATCTCTCATCTTTTCTTCTTAGGCTGTCCTCCATTCGGCCCCTTAACTCTTTTTTCTCCACCTCCATCATCCCTGTTCTCTACACTCGCTTCTTTATCTTGGCAAACCACACCTGGATTGAAAGGGATGCCTTGGCGTTGGCTACAAACAAGACTAGCGCCCAGCGTCTACTTCAGAAGCTGCCAAGCTCACACACCTGCCAACAGTCTATCCATCATACACACACAAACACACACACACACACACACACACAGACAAACCCCAAACCCCCCCCCAAAAAAACCTTCTGGACTGTCAAACAGGGAATTAACTTAAGAGTCGAAACAAGCAGAGAATTTTAAGCCTGTAAGGAAGTGTGTGTGTCTGCCTGCTGCCTCTGTGTGTGTCTGTTTGTGTGTGTGTGTGTTTAAAGCATCATATGAGTGGAGTGATAAAAAAAAAAAACATAATGAAACTTAGAGTTCTGCAGGCCACAACTTGGTTTTACACCAACATCGGGGACTCAGGGTCCTGAAACTGTCACAGTTCAACACTCTGTTGTACTATCGTCTTATAAGCCCCACATTAACCAAAGCATATTAAAATCATAATTCATATACAACAACTAACTTACTATCTGCAAATAAACAGTAATTAGGAGTTAATATTGGAAAAATTCTGAGATAATGGTCTATTAAAACTAAATAAAAGTTCTAGTCTCTGGTTGGAGTCAGATTCCAAAAGATTAGAAAATGCATTATCTCCTCGTTAACTTCTCCTGAGTGGACTGCGACCAACTTCACGGCAGGCCCATACCAGGACCGACTCTCCTCCAAGATGCCCCGTGACCTACCCCTTCTCAGAATGACACTGCCAAAATGGACCCACCCAGTGTTACCCCGATGAATGATCTCACTCCTTGACTTTAACATTATGTCTGACTGCTACTATGCTGTCCAGCCAGAACTTCAGACAACCACATATGGCTTGACTACCACGTAATGGAATTATTATGATGCTCAGCCAAAACCATGGACAAACTGTAGTCTATCACTTATGATAACTACTGACTGTACTTTTTCTGCATGACCCCTAGCAGTGGGGTTTCCCCTTGAGCCGTGGATCTGTGCAAGGTTTCTTCCCTGAAAAACTACCACAAGGGAGTTTCCCTTGCCCCTGTTGCTCTTGGGTGCTCCTTGCTAACGTCTATAAAGCGCCATGAGAAAATACTATTGCAAATGGCGCTGTATAAATAGAACTTAATTGAACTGAATTAAATTCATTTTACCTAACCTATGTTTTGTTTACTTCACAGTCCTAATGATAATGATGACAACTTCACAAATATAAACAGATAAAGACTAACTCAGGGATGGGCAATTGCGGCCTGTAAATAATTTCTAAAACATAATCCAAAAAAAAAACAACTACCAGAATTTTTTTAACCGCAACTGAATCAATCTATTGTAATTATACTGTTGACCAACAGAGGGCACTTTCTATGCAAACAATATTGGGGCCTGGGCCTTCCCCATCATTGAGAAAGAAAGATGAGAGCCATGGCCAAGATCAGTGCAAAAATGAGAAAACTCAAGCGATATATTCAATACCGTTAGCAGTGCTGCAAGTGGATTTGGTGGCTTTGACAAGCTGTCAACTGTTGCTACGGATGGCGCACCTGCGATGCAGGGAAGACACAGAGGTTTCGCAGGGCTCCTCTGACAGAGACGGGTAAACTGCCCTATACACTATATCTATATCACTGCATGATACATCAGGTGAGTAGCTTTCATAATGTGTTCAGTTGTAGGCCTGGGTTTGCCATGGCTGGACAAAACTATGAGATCAAACGATGTGTGACCTGTATGCACACATGACCTCATTCTAGTGGAAACTCGACCTGTTCATAGAAAGATTTTCTTCCCGCCGTGCAAATTTGGTTTCCCACTTTCCCACTTGTGAAGAGATGTGCAAAGATAACCCTGGGTGAAGTATGGGTCCGACATCGAAAGATTGCAGGAACAATTTAACGCTCGTTTCCAAGATTTTCATGTGATGCAGTCACAAATTGTGCTATTCACGAATCCCCTATCTGCTGCGATCAGCGGGCAACCATCACAGCTGCAGCTCGAACTCTGCGAGATGCAGTTAGATCCGTTTTTCAAGCAAAGCACTGAGAGGGGAGTTTCATTTTGGTTTCTACTTCTCAGAGATTTTGCTCTCAATGGCAAGCATGTTTGGGAGCGATCACATTTGTGAGAGCAGTTTTTCAACTATGAAGCAGATAAAATCAGAAGAAAGAAACAAACTCACTTTCCTTTAAAACAAACTTTTTGTCTTTGTTGTTTATCAAAGACATCATGTTAAAATGCATTTCTGTCTGGGACATAATTGTATGTTGGTTTAATAAGCAATACATACAAAAAAAATGTTCTTATTTACAATAATTTGTAGTTTCTCTCATATCAAATTAGTTGAAGTGTCTAATCATGTGGTCATGTGGCCCTCCAATGGTGGTGATGAAAAATTTTGGCCCTCTTTATAAATAATGGAAGTCCCTGGACTAGCTACATTAGAAATATGCTACTAATATATTTTGTTTACCAATGCATTCATAACAATAACAACACATGCATTCATAACCACATGAACTAATATATTCACAACAGCAAGTAATAATACACTCATAACCATGAGAACTAATGAATTTATAACTCACTGGTGGTCCCGGCTTTCCGACTCCAGGAAGACCAGGCTTCCCGGGAATCCCTGGTTCTCCTGCCAACCCCTCGGGTCCGACCTCTCCAGGCAGGCCCTGAAAGGCCACCCAGTCCACATGAGCAATGTCAGCTTTAACAGACACTGGGGAGGAAAACCTCAGGGCAGAAAGCCCACTGTCTATTTATCCTGTATTAAACCACATTCAATCTCTGGAATATATATATATAGTAACACTTTCTGTTAGCACACACAGATTGACTATTAACAAGCTGCTTATTAACACGCAAATTAATAACATACTAGCTACATAACTATTTGTTAGTCACTACAAATCACTTATTAATACCTTATTCTGCATGGCTTCATTCTACCCATGAATTAGTGAAATACACACAGCACACAACACACAAGTCCACACTAACCCGGAGCAGTTGGCTGCCTGCTTTAGCAGTGCCTGGGGAGCAGTGAGGGGTTAGGGGCCTTGCTCAAGGGCACTTCAGCCATGGTCCACTGGTCGGGGATCAAACCAGTAATCCTTTGGTTACAAGCCGAACCCCCAACCAGTAGGCCATGGCTGCCCCGAAAGCAAGACTTCATATTCATATTTTCATATCCTCATATTTATTCAGAAAGACAGACAAAAAATACTCATAATATATTGATACTTTCATGCCACACTGTGCAGATAACAAGGTTGATCAATCTGTTTGCTGACATGTTTCTTATTTAGGTTTGGAGAAAGAATCTGACCTTTTGACCTTTTGGCCCAATCAGACAAATGGATCCAGCTCGCCCCTGTGGAAAATAAAATCCATGATGCTGCTGTGATATTACCCATCATACTACTGCTGGATACTGTCTGACATCATCTTTATGCGCCACAGGTTTGAACTCAACTCAAGATAAGCACCAACATATTTAGCCAGTTTAAAGGAGAAATCCAGTGTGAATGTGTGAATCCAGTGGGCCATAGGAAAATGTGAATAAATCCATTGTCTTGTTTGAGGTCTCCGAGTGCTGACTGTAGGAAAATGAATGAGAAAATCTGAAACAACATAGACTGAATAGCAAACTGGTAGCTAACATTAACTGAATGGGGCATAGGAAAATCAAACTGAAAGTGAGTTTCTGTGCCCCATTCAGTTAGTGTTAACTGCTGATTCACTATTCAGTCTATGTTGTATCCAATTTTCTCATTCTTCTTCCTTCCAATAGCACAGGGTTGATTCAAAACAGATTTTTCCTTTAACTCAAAACATTTAGCCAGTTTAGGGGCCTCTAAAGCAGTCACTCAGTCAAATAAACAAAAAGAAAAAGAATAAAAAAGAAACTTCAAAAATCAACCACATTCCATCCAAACATCTATACTTACATGTGCAATAGAAAAGTGTACTTAAGTGTAATTTAACATAAAATACATGTTCATGAGTTGTTTTTTGTATTGCATCAGTACCCTGTCAAATGACAAAGAGTATGCAGCTCAAATCCTCTTTATTAAGCCTCCTGATCCATTTAAATGAATGGTCTGCCCTGCATTGATTCTGTGGGCTTTGTTGCTCCAGAGTAATCTGTGTGGCATTAAGAGGACTTAGTGTCCTAAGGGCAGAACTCAAGAGGGAAACAGGCCTCAATGGGAAGGAGGGTTAGCTGCTAACGCTTCAGAATCTCCTCCAGACAGTCTGACTTAGGGAACGCTGCACTAACCAGAGCCTCTGTGAAGGACTCTACAGAAAGTACTAGTTTGTTTGTTTGTGTGTGTGTGTGTGTGAGAGAGAGAGAGAGAGTAAGTGTCTTATGTCTAATGACCACAAATGGGTGAAGCACTTACAGAATGAGCATCGTAAGGCCACTCTGCTGTCTTACTCCACTCTGTCACTCCGCCGTGTCTTTGATTCCTGTGAGCTGTGGCCACAGTCCAAGAGGTGCCCCCCCCCCCAAGAAAAATTCTATTTCCTCTGTTTTCTACTTTAACCTGCTCACAATCAGACTGGAGAACAAGTACTGGGGCTTTAAGGGGACAAAATGCACTCATGCTAACAGGATCAGACATGTGAAGGTGCTGCATTCTGCAATAGGCTCGCATTAACTTTTCCCCATCGTGCTGTTGTTCGGAAGATGACTTTGGGTAATGTAGGCTACTGACTTTGGAAAGACACTCTCACACACACACACACACACACACACACACACTTACGTCTTTGCCTGGACGTCCAGGTGAACCCTGAGCTCCGATCTCCCCTTTCTCTCCTTTCTCTCCCTGGAGAGCGAGACAGAGAGACAGAGGGAGAGAGGGAGAGAGACAGACAGACACAGAGAGAGAGAGAGAGAGATAAAGTGGAAGTCATATATGCCGCATATCTGTATTATAGTCATTAAATGCTGACATTGTTTATCAGTAGCTCAGTGTCAAAGGGTAACGCTGTTCACACTTGTCTTACCTTTGGTCCGAGACCATCTGCCCAGTTGACAGGTAGCCCCTAGGGAAAGACAGTGGATTACTACAGATCTATAGGACAATGGATTGCTCTAATATGGATCTACATTTTAAATGTCTGCATTTAGCAGACACTATTACCCAAAACAACTTACATCAATTACATCAAGGCCAGTATCTCTTACTGAGTAACTTTAGGTTAAGTGTGTTGCTCTACTGCATAAGAGTTGCAGTCGAGATTTGAACACACAGTTTCCAGGCTACTACTGTTCTAGCCCGGTTCCTCAGCTGATACTCCACCACTGTGTCATCTGTTCTAACACAGATCTATTGGGGGTGGATTGTTCTAATACGGATTGAACAGTGGATTGTTCTAATACAGATCTATTGAACAGATTATCGTAATGGAATCAAATCACTGATCACTACAACTAACTATGAGACATCATCATGAGCATCATGTCACATTATAAGGGTAACCGTTACAGGGAACGGCCTCTTATGGTCCACAGGTACAGAAGATGACCACTAATCAGTGAACTGAGATTGTCTCTCTTATGAGTGAGGTGGGGCAAATGAGAAAGAGCGCCCCCTACATGTCACTCACCGAATCACCTTTCTCTCCCTTCTGACCCTTGGGTCCTTCAGCACACTGAGACACAGAACAGGCATTAGATCCACACAATGGACAGCGCGCGCACACACACACACACACACACACACTCTCTCTCTCACACACACACACACATACACACACACACACACACACACACACACACACACACTAAGAGGCATCAAATACTCTCAACCGACAGCACGCACTCACACACACACACACACACACACACACACACTAAGAGGCATCAAATACTCTTAACCGACAGCACACACACACACACACACACACACACACACACACACACACAGACGGCCCATTACATGTCTATTGTTATGTGGCAGCCACTTACTGAACCAAGCCGTCCAGATCCAACACAGTCCAAACCCTAAGAAGGACAAGATTACAGAGATAAGGTTCTACAAGTAACACTCACACACACACACACACACACACACACACATAAAATGGTGTGGAATCAAGCATCAAACAAGTGTAGCTGAAAGCCCTTTCATTTACTCTGGTTCTCCACATCATCCCTTGTACAAGTGAAAGGGTCAGAGTTAGGGTTAAGGGTTAAAGGTTACAGTGAAAGCCCTTTCCCAGACGCGGGCACACTTCTATAGCTGTTAGCTCAGTGCTGCTACACTGCTCCCTATGTGCCTCTGTGCCATATGACCACTGCCTCTAAAACACCTGGTGGTGTTTTCATCGTGCCACAGATCCCACAGCGCTTCTCTTCTGCCCCTTTGGCGAGAGTGGCAGGGATGCAGGCCAGATTGCCATCGCCTCCATAGGTTAGGG
>PYXC01000906.1:187500-200000 GCA_015244755.2 Tenualosa ilisha
TGTGTTTTTACACCTTTCATTTTTCTGTCTTCCAAATCTTTGTGCACAAAATGTTCTTCTGAGACATACACAGTCAGTCAGGGATTCAAAACCTCTTTTGTTTTATTATTGAGCAGTGTGTGTGTGTGTGAACGCGCATGTCAGTTTGTGAGTGTGTGTGTATGTATATGTCTTTTTGTGTGTGTGTGTGCGCAAGTGTGTGTATGTGTATGTCTGTCTGTTTGTGTGTGTGTGTGTGTGTTTGTGTGTATATATGTGTGTCTGAGGGTATGTGTGTTTGTACGTTCTGTGTTGTGAGACCAAACTCAGGTTCTTCCCCATATGCAGATCCCTGAGCAACTGATGTTACCTTAGATTGCATCAGGGCAAAGGCGATGCACACACACACACACACACACACACACACACACACAGACACACACACAGACACACACACACACAGACACACACACACTTTTCTTCTAAGAAAAGTGAAAGACAAGACTGTAATGAAAGAAAGGCAAGGGTGTGTGGGGTGGGGCAGGGAACTGAACAAGCCTACAGAGCAAAAGGCCAATACAACATGAAAGGAAATGTGTGTGTGTGTGTGTGAGAGAGAGAGAGAGAGAGAGAGAGAGAGAGAGAAAGAAAGAGAGAGAGAGCGAGTGTGTGTGTGTGTGTGTGTGTGTGTGTGTGTGTGCGTGCGCGTGCGTGAGAGAGAAGGATTCAACATGGATTTGAATCATGTTCAGACCCTAACCCTGATCATGTTCAGACATGCAGGGAGGAAAAGCAGAGATTTTAGAGAGAGGAGGGAGTGAAAGGAGGGAGAGAGAGAGAGGAAGGGAGGGAGAGGAAGAGAGTGAAAGAGAGAGGGAGAGCAAAGGAGAGAAAGAACAAGGGAGACAGAAAGAGAGCAGCAATGAGTCCTGATCTCCAGCCAGACCCTGAGATCCAGAAAAACACACAACCTGAACACACACACACACACACACACGCACACACATACACGCGCACACACAAAGACAGTCCGTCCACTCAGAGTGTGTAATCATTCCTGTTTGATGGCAGACGGACAGATCAAACATCCCCCTCAACCTCAACCTGGTACACACACACACACACACACACACTGCACACCAGAGGTCTGGTAGGTGTCTGCTGACCATGAAGTTTTCTTTACAACGCTGTTGTTCCTCCACTTGTCTTGTAAAACCACCCACAACAAACACATGCACTGATGTCAGCTGAGCTGGAGTGTATTAAGGTGCACCGTGTGTGTGTGTGTGTGTGTGTGTGTTTGCGTGTATGTGTGAGTATGATCTGCTGCAACTAATTATTTAAAGTCAAAATGTCAAAATGCGTGCTGTTGCAGCACATCTCAAAGACACACACACACACACACACACACACACACACTGTTCCTGACTCCCTGTCTGCTAACAGCATGTGCACGACAAACCACGACAAAGCACCGTAGGACTGTGGGATGTGAGTCTGAGGACAGGACAGAACTGTGCAGTACTGAGTTCAATTCAGTTCAATTCAGTTCAGTTTTATTCATACAGCGCCTTTTACAATAGTATTGTCTCATGGCGCTTCACAGAAGGAGCACCCAAGAGCTACAGGGGCAGGAAAACCTCCCTTATGTTTAGTTAGTCTAGGAAGAAACCTTGGGCAGATCCATGACTCAAGGGACTAACCCAACTGCCAGGGGTCATGCAGGAAAATTACAATCAGTAGTAACCATGATAGACTACAAGTTATGTCTATGGTCTATGGTCTTAAGCCTATGGTTTTAGCTAAGGATCACAATAGTTCCAGAGTATTATCCCACTTTACATCCCATGGTAGTCAGTCCATAGGCGGTTATCAAGAATTATGGCTGGACAGTGTAGCAGTGGCTGCACATAGTGTTAATGTCAAGGAGTGAGATGGGTCATGGGGGTAGAAAAGAACAAAAGGGTCTGGTACTATCTGTGATATAAACGCTAGAACACAACAGAATGGTGCAGTAACCCTAGAACACAACAGAACGGTATGGTACTATGTGTGATATATGCCTTAGAACAGAACCAAACGGTATGGTACTATGTATGATATATGCCTTAGAACAGAACCAAAAGGTATGGTACTATGTGTGATATATGCCTTAGAACAGAACCAAACGGTATGGTACTATGTATGATATATGCCTTAGAACAGAACCAAAAGGTATGGTACTATGTGTGATATATGCCTTAGAACAGAACCAAAAGGTATGGTACTATGTGTGATATATGCCTTAGAACAGAACCAAAAGGTATGGTACTATGTGTGATATATGCCTTAGAACAGAACCAAACGGTATGGTACTATGTATGATATATGCCTTAGAACAGAACCAAAAGGTATGGTACTATGCATGATATATGCCTTAGAACAGAACCAAACGGTATGGTACTATGTGTGATTTATCTCCCTTAACAATGGGATTCTCTTTTCTGATTGGCTGATGAGGTGAGGATTAACTTTGTATAACTGGCTACCTTTGAAGTAGACCCGAAAAATATCAGTCACCGCTCCATATCAGTGTGCTTATGAATGGTAACCATAACAACCGTGGTAAAGTATTTCACGCAGTACTTCCCCCCCTTAATGGTAGCTTGAATAGGTTCTTTTCCAAAGTTCATGCACATGATTCCTAAATATTCAAATATAACTACAAGTTATAGATGAAATTATACCCTAAATCCAAAGAGAGACAAGCAGGATGACGGCCCTTGAGGTGACCAGTTTGATAGAAATAATGACTCGTCTGCACGCTTTGTGCGTCGCCAGTCCTCTTTTCCTCCAACTTGCCATAATTTCCCCTGGACAGGTCGCCTCATCGGGTTTT
Organism: Tenualosa ilisha; assembly: GCA_015244755.2. Lineage (NCBI taxonomy): Eukaryota > Metazoa > Chordata > Actinopteri > Clupeiformes > Clupeidae > Tenualosa > Tenualosa ilisha. Next base: position 190,358 of record PYXC01000906.1, read on the forward strand.
ATCCCTTAGAGAAACCCTAGAACAGAATCTTAGAACATCCTAGAACTGAATTGAACAGATACTATGTGTGATATAAAACTTAGAACAATACAGAACAGTACAGTAGAACAGAACAGAACAGTACGGTACTATGTGTGATATATGCCCAAGAACAGACTCCGTAACATCACTGACTGCACCTTTAACACAAAATAAGAGACTAAAGGAGACTCTAATCCATAGCTAATGCTAAACAAACATGCATTTCATGAACTATGTACAGACGTCAGAGGAAGTGAACCAAAGCCAAACGCTGGTGCGAGTCACCATGGAGACAAGACAGTGTGAATCTCTCTGACTATCGTTAGATGATGATCATTAGAACAGACCGGCTCTGTGTGGGACATGAGCAATAGAACAGAACAAGTGTGTGTCTTTAGTACCACAGTAACTTATGCTCACACAGATCTCTCTCTCTCTCCACACACACACACACACACCACACACACACCACACACCACCACACCACACACACACACTCAGATCTCATGCACACACTCTCAATCTTGCACACACGCACACATCCACTCAACACACACACACACACACACAGATCTCACATACACATTCTTAATCCTGCATGCACGCGCGCACACACACACACTTAACGCACACACACATGCAGATCTCACATACACACTCTCATTCCTTCTGCATGTGCGCACACACACACACACACTCAACACACACCTAAAACTCTACCCCATTCCCTTATAAGGTACATGACATAACTCCTTAGGAACTCAGCAGGTAACAGTGACCAAACATAACCAACTATATATATATAACCAACTTAGTGCAGGAGGTTCAGGAGCATATCTGATACAGAGAACCTCTGGGCTAATGGCAAAACATGCTGAATCTAGGCAGAAAATATGTGTGTGTATTTGTGTTTACTGTGAAACTTTTAAACAGTTAAATACACACACAAGTAAGTCACTGCTTTTTGTTACTTCTTTAAAAAGAATTACAGTGAGGAAGCACTTTGAAAAGAATTACAGTGAGGAAGCACTTTTTCTTGGCTTTTGGCACTCCTGTTTCCCCTAGCTGCCAGTAACAAGCAACATCTGCAGCGACTCAGACACAGCGGGATGCCCACAGAAGAAACAGAGACAGAAGGGCCTGGGGGGAGGAAGATTTTCACAAAAAATAAGAAACTAAACCAAAAGGTAACCTTGAATTTTAAGGAATCTGAAAATTTGAAATTTCATCACATTACTGTTGACCATAGGCTATAGGTCAGTTATGAAATGTTATGAAACAAATGGAGTACAGACAGACAAAGATTAGCATGACAGCATCCAAAACATAAAAGATTTGCCCACGACTTTGTTTGCTCACAGTGTACTCCCACCTCATATAGCCCATACTAACTAAAGCATATTAAAGTCATGATTCATGTACTACAACTAACTTACTGTCTGTCAATAAACAGTAATTAGAAGGGAAACTTCTTTGTTAGTGGTCTATTATGGATAGAATAAAGTCTTGCAGAATAAGATATTAAGTGATGTGCAGTGACTAGCAAATGGCTAGTATGTTATTCATTTGCATGTTAATAAGCAGCTTGTAAATAGTCAATCTGTGTGTGCTAACATAAAGTGTTACTAAAATTCTAAACACAGCCTGAATGTACTGGGCTAAATTTACCATTACACAACTTGATGCTTAACAACGTAGCCTACTCTATCTTCTCAGTGAAACTACACCCAAACCTATGTAGCCTGCTCCATCTTCTCAGTGAAACTACACCTAAACCTATGTAGCCTACGCCATCTTCTCAGTGAAACTACACCCAAACCTATGTAGCCTACTCCATCTTCTCAGTGAAACTACACCCAAACCTATGTAGCCTACTCCATCTTCTCAGTGAAACTACACCCAAACCTATGTAGCCTACTCCATCTTCTCAGTGGAACTACACCCAAACCTATGTAGCCTACTCCATCTTCTCAGTGGAACTACACCCAAACGTTATCGCACTATCTCCTCGTGCACATGTGCACAATTCATGTGGATCACAATACATTTAATAAAGCACTGATTTCCTGTCCTAAACCCCCAGCTTCTTCTCCATGGCAACCTAGCCAGGTCATCGCCAAGTCATCGGTCTATCTGGGCCCTAGTGGCGATTTTCTTTTGTCTGGATCGCCTGGCCCAGAATTACGCACAGTAATATCAGGCTATGGGCAAGACTGCTTACTAAATGGCAATGCATTATGGCTGTATGCTGTGGAGTCCACTATAAACTGAATGTTAATGTCACACGTTAACATGACAATGTGCCACAAATGTTCTTAAATCCCTGCCATGGGGCAAGAGACAAACATGCCCTGTCAGTTGTCCTCAGAGTTTTAACTTGAATCCGACAAGTCATGATCCAAAATGCAGTGCGTTATAGTTTTCTAAAACGCTCAGTGATGTCATATTGTTCACTGAAATGTCATATCTTGCCCATAAGAAACTCTAGACAACACTGATGAATAGATGAATTTACAACACTACACGAATAACACTGGCAGACACCGCCTGCATCATCCACTTGCATTCACGTGCTGTGGTATGATAATAGTTTTATAATGATAATAATAGTAATAATGTGGTAAAGTAATAATAGTTTTATAATAATAATAATAGTAATAATGCTTTAATTAGGCATTCTCCTGTCTCGCCCCGAATGTCCCTATTGAAAAAGTGGGCAAAGTGTAGCACTTTGTCTTAGAATTGCGTTGCAGTGGAAGCCATTTCTGATCGAACTCTCTGTTATTTTAAAGGAACTATAAAAAATCCTTTTCTTCTTTATTCTGCTTCATTCCCAAGACCAGTTCATTTGTGCAAACAAAACTTTCAGTGCAGCACTGTGGTTCCAATGCAGCACTGTGGTTTCAAGTGTAGAAAACGGGTAATTTTCTGGCAAACGTCTCTTGTTTTGAGGCCTTTCATCTTCATATTAAAGCAAAATGGAATCTGTGTGGATGAATATTTTAGGAAGATGCAGCTTCAGTGTTTCACAAGTTCCTGCACGTCCTCTTTTTAAAAAGGACCAGGACTCTAAATCCCAGGTGTGTGTGTCAGTGTGTGTGTGAGTGTGTGTGTTTGTGTGTGTGTGTTTGTGTGTCTGTGTTAAAGTCACTTGATTAAAGGGACTGGGTACCAACTCCACCACGTTACTATCTGGGCCAATCTCTGCAGCGTGTGAGTGTGTGTATGTGTGTGTGTGTATGTGTGTGTGTGTGTGTGTGTGTGTGTTAAGGTCACCTCATTAAAGGGATTGGGTACCAACTCCACCAGGTTACCATCTGGGCCGATCTCTGCAGCGCGGCGACTCTTGGGTGCGTCAGGAGGACACTGATGGGGAGGGCAAACAGAGGTCATCCAGTGTCGCGCTCACACAAAGGTCAAAGGACACAACTCACACACAACTCACACACAGCTGACTAAACTCCATCTACTGTCTTGGCTGAAGTATCTCCAAGTATCACAAACTCTAACGTGTGTGTATGTGTGTGAGAGAGTGTGTTTGTGTGTGTATTGTGAGGAAAGCTTTACCAGGACCCTTCAAAGCATTCTGTGTGTATATGTGTGTGTCTGTATGTGTGTGTATATGTGTGTGTCTGTGTGTGTGTATATGTGTGTGTGTGTGTGTGTGTGTGTGTGTGTGTGTATATGTATGTGTCTGTGTGTGTGTGTGTATATGTGTGTGTGTGTGTGTGTAAGTGTGTGTATGAACTGAGATGGCACCACCATCACTTAACTACCTAAAATGGACTACCAATAGCAAAGCCTTCACATTCATGATTACCAGGGAGCACATGCAAACACATACACATACACACACACACACACACACACACAGACATATACCTCACTAAATACTCACACACACACAGACAGACATATACCTCACTAAATACAAACACACACACACAGATATATACCTGACTAAATACACTCTCTCCCTCCCAAATAAGAAATAAATGGATTATATCCAAGCAGAAGTGTGGGAGTATGTGCTTGATCTTGTTGTTTGTGTGTGTGTGTGTGTGTGACACCATAAAAACAGTTGGAACATGTTGGTAGTCATAAAACATAACACGCTTGCTCTGAAACACAGTAATTATTGTGTGTGTGTGTGTGTGTGTGTGTATGTACTCTCGTTCAGAAACCTGGTGATAATTTGGTGTCTCATCCCACAGGCTGTAATTTCGTGGCTATGTTCTACACACACATCTGACACTTCATCCTAAGGCATTTCTGCCCTCTTTCTATATTCAAGATAACAGAAATGTATAACATGAACTGATGGTTAACATAACCAACCATCAACAACTTGCACAGATCTAAACCCCTAGTTAATGGGGGAGAGAACAAGAAAATAATTCTTATTGATTTCTTATTCTTATTTTAATAATAAAACAAAACAAAACAAAAACAATTAACCACCATAAACAGCTAAAAAACAGCTAATGAGGAAAACATTATGTGCATGGATTACTATAGACTACATTATGGATTACTATAGACTACATTATGGATTACTATAGACTACATTATGGATTACTATAGACTACATTATGGATTACTATAGACTACATTATGGATTACTATAGACTACATTATGTGCATGGATTACTATAGACTACATTATGGATTACTATAGACTACATTATGGATTACTATAGACTACATTATGGATTACTATAGACTACATTATGGATTACTATAGACTACATTATGTGCATGGATTACTATAGACTACATTATGGATTACTATAGACTACATTATAGATTACTACAGACTACATTATGTGCATGGATTACTATAGACTACATTATGGATTACTATAGACTACATTATGGATTACTATAGACTACATTATGGATTACTATAGACTACATTATGTGCATGGATTACTATAGACTACATTATGGATTACTATAGACTACATTATGGATTACTATAGACTACATTATGGATTACTATAGACTACATTATGTGCATGGATTACTATAGACTACATTATGGATTACTATAGACTACATTATAGATTACTACAGACTACATTATGTGCATGGATTACTATAGACTACATTATGGATTACTATAGACTACATTATGGATTACTATAGACTACATTATGGATTACTATAGACTACATTATGTGCATGGATTACTATAGACTACATTATGGATTACTATAGACTACATTATGGATTACTATAGACTACATTATGGATTACTATAGACTACATTATGGATTACTATAGACTACATTATGTGCATGGATTACTATAGACTACATTATGGATTACTATAGACTACATTATGGATTACTATAGACTACATTATGTGCATGGATTACTATAGACTACATTATGGATTACTATAGACTACATTATGTGCATGGATTACTATAGACTACATTATGGATTACTATAGACTACATTATGGATTACTATAGACTACATTATGTGCATGGATTACTATAGACTACATTATGGATTACTATAGACTACATTATAGATTACTACAGACTACATTATGTGCATGGATTACTATAGACTACATTCCTATAGACCTACTATAGACTACAAGCATATTACTAAGATAACAAAACTCTCTCTCTCTCTCTGAAATCTGTCATTTGTCAAAATTCCAACATTTTATAGTATAAAGTGGTTTATTCCTTATTCCAGCCCTAACCCTGACCCTAACCCTAAAGTGGTTTATTCCTTATTCCAGCCCTAACCCTGACCCTAACCCTAAAGTGGTTTATTCCTTATTCCAGCCCTAACCCTGAGCCTAACCCTAAAGTGGTTTATTCCTTATTCCAGCCCTAACCCTGACCCTAACCCTAAAGTGGTTTATTCCTTATTCCAGCCCTAACCCTGAGCCTAACCCTAAAGTGGTTTATTCCTTATTCCAGCCCTAACCCTGACCCTAACCCTAAAGTGGTTTATTCCTTATTCCAGCCCTAACCCTGAGCCTAACCCTAAAGTGGTTTATTCTTTATCCTAGACAACTAAAACACCAAAGTAATGGAAATCTACAAGTACTTGTGCGTTTAAGTTGGATTAAAAAATGAAATGTAAACTCAGTGTAAACTAGCTGTGTGAACTAGTTGTGTACTCAGTGTAAACTAGCTGTGTGAACTAGTTGTGTACTCAGTGTAAACTAGCTGTGTGAACTAGCTGTGTACTCAGTGTAAACTAGCTGTGTGAACTAGTTGTGTACTCAGTGTAAACTAGCTGTGTGAACTAGCTGTGTACTCAGTGTCAACTAGCTCAACTAACTCAAAGGGTACTTCTCTTTCAGTCACACTTACATACATAATTACATACTTTCTTAAACTAAAAAGTGGACTAGTCGTATAAAATGAAGTACATGTCCATTTATGTGTGGTACTCATTTAAAGGAGCTATATGTAAGATTACTTACTCATTTAAAGGGGCTATATGTAAGATTACTTACTCTAGCGTTTCACGCTGGCATTGCAGACTCGATCAAAATGAGCTTCTACAGGTTGCTATGTTAAGGATCATAGGCTATTAAACTTCATAACAATACTGGCATGTCATGTTGTAGTAATACAGTGGTGAGAAACATCTGTATGACTATGCCACGGCTTTCTGACCTACCAAGCCCATGCATGACTAGATCAGGCTACTCGCACTACCAGAAGCCAAAGCATGCCTACTGCAGCAGTTTATTTTAAACTTTCTGGCCTCCATCAAAAGGAGTTCATAGGCTGTAAGAGTAGGGTATCCTTCTCTTAAGTAGCCTAATGTGAGCCACCTAGTCAGCCAAAGCAAAACCTCGGCTGGCAATCTCCATTTTGGACCATCTCTACTTCATATCCCTGAGCAATCCTGTACTTTGCTGGATCACAATCCATGACGATGGTAGAGTAGAGTAGAGTTACTTTATTGATCCCGAAGGAAATGAAGGTGTCCAGCAGCACACACATAATACACATAATACACAATGCAAAAACACATCAACCATATTGCACACATCTGCATTCATACAACATTCACTGAACGGGGAAAAAAAAAAAAAAAGAGGCTACTTTGTGTCATTTCCTCGTTGTTTAGGTCTACATGCACAGCAGAACCCAGGCTACTCCACATATTTCTGTCTGAAATATTGTAAGCATTGGGTCATATAGCCTAAATTCCTTTCCGACTGGCATAGAGCCTTCCGAATTCCTGGTCCCATTCCCAACATGGTGCCAACATTCACAGCTAATTTTACGTGTATTACACGGCTAGACTGTGTTGCACCTCAGATCATGATTCGGTAGACTGTCTAAGAAGTTGCGAAGTGATTACTGTATGCATTTGGAAGTAAAGACAGAGAGTACAGAAGCTGTACTCTTTGGTAGAGGGGCATGAACTGTCTTTGGATGATCTAATAGCCCCTTTGAATCATTGTGGACATTAACATGCAGATTTATTGTGCACAGTCTGCAGCTGTGAACTAGCCGATCCTCCATTTTATCTCTACAGTGTGTGAACTAGCCGATCCTCACAAAACCCACAATATCTCAACATGCAATTTATTCACGTTTACACAATCTGTTTTAGGCCTAAATTACATTTATCCAGGCAGCCCACGCTGTTCAGAACAGCCGAAGGAGCACGTAGGCTAAACAAGAATATTCCTGTCAAACCCCCTTTTCCCAACAAATTAGTACCGTTCAGATCATTAGCACCGCTCCGATTATTTTCTACAGCTCTCACAGTGTTAACTACATAGCCTTCCTTCCTTAGCAATTCCCAGCTCTCACAGTGTTAACTACATAGCCTTCCTTCCTTAGCAATTCCCAGCTCTCACAGTGTTAACTACATAGCCTTCCTTCCTTAGCAATTCCCAGCTCTCACAGTGTTAACTACATAGCCTTCCTTCCTTAGCAATTCCCAGCTCTCACAGTGTTAACTACATAGCCTTCCTTCCTTAGCAATTCCCAGCTCTCACAGTGTTAACTACATAGCCTTCCTTCCTTAGCAATTCCCAGCTCTCACAGTGTTAACTACATAGCCTTCCTTCCTTAGCAATTCCCAGCTCTCACAGTGTTAACTACATAGCCTTCCTTCCTTAGCAATTCTGTAAATTCTGTACAACAATTCTGTAAATAAAAGCCAACTATTCTGATGATCCATGCCTGCCTCCTATTCCAGGTGCTGGCAACCCATTTTCTAGTGGTGTGATTGGTAGGTGGTGTAATGACCCAAAACACAAACCCAAAACACAAACAGGACTTGTGGGTTCCAAATGCCAAGTTCAGCAATGGGTTTACAGGTTGTACTGTTGTTGTCAGTGAAGATAATATTTTCATCTAATGTGATTTCTCAACCCCTGAAGTACATAAAGAGCATTTTTGAAGTTATGTCAATAATTTCTTACAAATAGCTCCTTTAAATATACTGTCATAACCTTTCTTAAAGTAAATGGACTGCATTCATACAGCACTTTTCTACACCTCCGAGCACTCAAAGCGCTTTACAATGTAAGCCTCACATTCACCCATTCACACACCGCTGGCAGCTCAGTATGCTCAAGGACACTTGAGGCCAGGCAGAGCGGGGAACCTGCAACCCCCCGGTTGCTGAACGGAACCTCTACCACCAGCGCCACCACCACCCCAAATCTAAATCTATAGACACTGTAGACAGATGTATGGATACAATAACTGGCAACCTATAAGTTCACTCAAAATAAATTTCATAGCACCCTGTTTGTTCTTTGTGTATGCGGGTGTGTGTGTGTGTAAGGTCAGTTGCGTGGGATTGACTCACCCGAGCCCCTGGAATCTCACAGCAGGCTTCCTGAATGGCCAGAGATGGATCGCAGTAGAGCATCACTTGCTGGATATCAATCTGTGAATGGGGGAGAAAGAAAAAATGAAAATGGAAATGAGAAAGAGCGAGAGAGAGAGAAAGAGAGAGCGGGAGAGAGAACGCAATGATGCAAGATTATCTTCTCCGCTATAAAAATAATATAAACAATCAAGCAAACAAGAAATATTTAGAGCGCACAGTAAGGACACAACAGGAGGAGAGCATCAGTTGACTGAGATGACATGTGATCATCTCCATCTTCTTCCGCCATGGCAGAGGCACACACACACACACACACACACACACAGACACATGCAAACACACACACACACAGACACACACAGACACACATAGACACACACACACACAGACAGACAGACAGACACACACACACACACACACACACACACAATCTTTCTCCACATGAGATTTATCCATGGTGTGCAAAAAGCATTAGTAACAATATGTGATGGACAGAGGCTCAAACGGCACCAAAACTCCCAGAATCCTTGGAGAGAAGTGACACATACTGTAGTGGAACACTTTGATCCTCATCGCTACTGGAGGTCAGCCAATCAGAGCTGCTGCTCCACTCGATTAACTACGCTAAGATGTTCAGAGTTGAGATGGTGTGTGTGTGTGTGTGTGCCCTGCTCCTCTCGATTACTGTAAAGACTAAAATGCTCAGTAGATTTCTAAAGTGCTCGACTAAATGACCAAATCTCTCCCAGGTGTATTTTGCTGTGAGGAGCGAGTCTGACTG
>PYXC01000906.1:205000-207500 GCA_015244755.2 Tenualosa ilisha
TATATCCAACATGTCAGTGGTATATCCAACATGTCAGTGGTACATCCAACATCTTAGTGGTATATCCAACATGTCAGTGGTATATCCAACATGTCAGTGGTATATCCAACATGTCAGTGGTATATCCAACATGTCAGTGGTACATCCAACATGTTAGTGGTATATCCAACATGTCAGTGGTATATCCAACATGTCAGTGGTATATCCAACATGTTAGTGGTATATCCAACATGTTAGTGGTATATCCAACATGTCAGTGGTACATCCAACATCTTAGTGGTATATCCAACATGTCAGTGGTATATCCAACATGTCAGTGGTATATCCAACATGTCAGTGGTACATCCAACATGTTAGTGGTATATCCAACATGTCAGTGGTATATCCAACATGTCAGTGGTATATCCAACATGTCAGTGGTATATCCAACATGTTAGTGGTATATCCAACATGTTAGTGGTATATCCAACATGTCAGTGGTATATCCAACATGATAGTGGTACTACAGCGCACAATAACACAACAAATGACGTCATCTTTTCTGTTCATCGGAAACTTCAATCATCTCTCCTGACGCCCAGTGCCTCTTGGGTGACTTTAATTAATAACTGCAAGAGGACATTGAGTAGTTCAAACCAACATGTCACCTGTCTGTCCTACTCGAGGTACTTCAACCCAACATGTCACCTGTCCCCCTAGAGGTAGTTTAGCCCATCATGTCACCTGTCTGTCCCCCTAGAGGTAGTTTAACCCAACATGTCACCTGTCCCACTAGAGGTAGTTTAACTCAACATGTCACCTGTCTGTCCTACTGGAGGTAGTTTAACCCAACATGTCACCTGTCTGTCGCCCTAGAGGTAGTTTAACTCAACATTTCACCTGTCTGTCCCACTAGAGGTAGTTTAACTCAACATGTCACCTGTCTGTCTCACTAGAGGTAGTTTAACCCAACATGTCACCTGTCTGTCTCACTAGAGGTACTTTAACCCAACATGTCACCTGTCTGTCGCCCTAGAGGTAGTTTAACCCAACATGTCACCTGTCTGTCGCCCTAGAGGTAGTTTAACCCAACATGTCACCTGTCTGTCGCCCTAGAGGTAGTTTAACCCAACATGTCACCTGTCTGTCCCACTAGAGGTAGTTTAACTCAACATGTCACCTGTCTGTCCTACTGGAGGTAGTTTAACCCAACATGTCACCTGTCTGTCGCCCTAGAGGTAGTTTAACTCAACATGTCACCTGTCTGTCGCCCTAGAGGTAGTTTAACCCAACATGTCACCTGTCTGTCTCACTAGAGGTACTTTAACCCAACATGTCACCTGTCTGTCGCCCTAGAGGTAGTTTAACCCAACATGTCACCTGTCTGTCCTACTAGAGGTAGTTTAACCCAACATGTCACCTGTCTGTCGCCCTAGAGGTAGTTTAACCCAACATGTCACCTGTCCCACTAGAGGTAGTTTAACCCAACATATCACCTGTCCTACTAGAGGTAGTTTAACCCAACATGTCACCTGCCCCCCCAGAGGTAGTTTAACCCAACATGTCACCCATCCTACTAGAGGTAATAGGATGCTGGATCTCTGCTGTGGCTCCATCAAGGTCTGCTGCAGGTTCTGCCTACAAACAGGATCATGTTGTATAACTCTCTCTCTCCTATGGCTTGACTACCATATAATGTTGTGGGACAATATTTTGGAAATATTATGATGCACAGCTTAAATGATGGACAAACTGTAGTCTATCATAATAACTACTCATTGGGTTGGACCCTTGAACTGCAGATGTGCCCATAGTTTCTTCTTATACTAGTTACCACAAGGAGTTTCTCCTTGACCCTGTTGCCCTTGGGTGCTCCTTGCTGTAAAGTGCCAAGAGGCAATGCTATTGTGAAAGGTGCTGTATAAACAGAATTGAATTGAATTAATGAATGTTGAGAACACAATATCCGACTGCTAGCAGGACTTGTAGTGGAGAGAGCCTAAAACAGGCTTGCAGTGGAGACAGCCTAAAACAGGCTTGTAGTGGAGACAGCCTAAAACAGGCTTGTAGTGGAGACAGCCTAAAACAGGCTTGTAGTGGAGACAGCCTAAAACAGGCTTGCAGTGGAGACAGCCTAAAACAGGCTTGAACATCAAGTGAATGCTAAACGTAATGTTATGATTAGCCTGGTTTGGTCATTTCAGTTTTTCGTGTTCCTGTGGAGTTGACGTTAATCAACCTATGTACCTAACGTTGATGATGTAACGTTGGGTTGATGCTTAATTGATGCGTATGCTTAAAGTTATGCAGCGGCCAGCTAGGGTAACTAGCTAGATTACTGCGATGAGACTGTAAAGGTCTGAAACATTTATAATATCACAATTTATTTCAAATGAACACAGAAAAAATACTTTTGGACATATTCACTGGATCAGGACAGGAGGATAACTTCAGCTTGATGTTGCCATAGCACAGATTCTCTGACTCTGACAGAGGAGGAGGGAGGATGTGGTGTGGAGCA
>PYXC01000906.1:215000-222500 GCA_015244755.2 Tenualosa ilisha
CTGTGTGGACTGGTAACAAGTCTGTGTGGACTGGTGACAAGTCTGTGCACATTGGCAACAAGTCTGTGTGGGTTGGTGACGAGCCGATGTACACTGGTAATACGTCTGTGTGCATTGCTACCTGTGATGTTGTCTCTGGCGGTCTGTGGAAACTTCCAGGCTTCAACCTGCAGAGATGGGCAACGCACATCTGAGGAAGAGATAAGAGATTTTAACACATCATTAAATAAGATTCTCCAACTTCATTTGGATGATACTGCTACTTACACACACATCTCACACTAACCCTAACCCTTCATTAGGTCAGTACTGCTACTTACACATCTCACACTAACCCTAACCCTTCATTAGGTCAGTACTGCTACTTACACACACATCTCACACTAACCCTAACCCTTCATTAGGTCAGTACTGCTACTTACACATCTCACACTAATCCTAATCCTTCATTAGGTCAGTACTGCTACTTACACATCTCACACTAACCCTAACCCTTCATTAGGTCAGTACTGCTACTTACACACACATCTCACACTAACCCTAATCCTTCATTAGGTTAGTACTGCTACTTACACATCTCACACTAACCCTAATCCTTCATTAGGTCAGTACTGCTACTTACACATCTCACACTAACCCTAACCCTTCATTAGCTCAATACTGCTACTTACACATCTCACACTAACCCTAGTCCTTCATTAGCTCAATACTGCTACTTACACATCCTAATCTTAGCCCTAACCCTTCAGTGGGATGATATTACACACCTCAAGTGTTTGTTTTCCACAGAGAGGATTCTAGGAACCAATTGGGATCCAGTGAGAACTAGTCAGTGTCTCATACTTTTAAATACATTTAAACTCTTAAGAAATTGTTTATTGTCCAGGCCAAACTGAGTGTCACATAAGTTCAACTTAAAGGACAATGTCAGTATTTAAGACTTTAATATAATGTTTAAGAAAAGAATTCTGAAAGATGGTTCAGTTTTGAAAAGTTTAGTTTGTTGCAGTAGACCCTGCCAACTTACATGGCTGCCAATGATCCTTTCTAAAATCTTCCTTAAAACACCCCAATAGACATGGATCATTATTCAGGAAGAGCTTTTATCTGTTTTTGTTAGACAAAGGCTGCTGTAAGGAGTTTCATTCCCTCTATGTCTATGTCTGTTTTAGGGATAAACCTTTATTATGAGAAACTATTTATGATGGCACGTCAGTGTTTCCAGCAAATTAGCCAAAGTGGACCTACCTGAGGATGGGGAGGGGGACATAAGAACCAGGGCAGCTAGGCTATCTGAACCTGACTTTTGATGTGACACTACTTGTATGTGCCCTTAGAATCAAGAAAAAAACTATTTTATTACTTAGTTTAACAAGGATCTGCTCTGTCTTTGGCAGCAGCAGGAAGGGGCAGGGAGGCTGGACTCAGGGAGGAGCTGTACTCAGGGAGGGGCTGTACTCAAGGAGGAGCTGTACTGGGGGAGCTGACTGGGGGAGGAGCTGTACTCAGGGAGGGCTGACTCAGGAGGGCTGTACTCAAGGAGGAGCTGTACTGGGGGAGGAGCTGGACTCAGGGAGGGGCTGGACTCAGGGAGGGGCTGTACTCAGGGAGGAGCTGGACTCAGGAGGAGCTGGACTCAGGGAGGGGCTGTACTCAGGGAGGAGCTGTACTCAAGGAGGAGCTGTACTCAGGGGAGGGGCTGTACTCAGGGAGGAGCTGGACTCAGGGAGGAGCTGTACTCAGGGAGGAGCTGTACTCAGGGAGGGCTGACTCAGGGAGGGCTGTACTCAGGGAGGGCTGGACTCAGGGAGGAGCTGGACTCAGGGAGGGGCTGTACTCAGGGAGGGCTGTACTCAGGGAGGAGCTGGACTCTGGGAGGGGCTGGACTCAAGGAGGGGCTGGACTCAGATATCTTCTGGTACCTTCTTCTCAATGTAAGTGATAGGGGAAGGGGATCAGTCAAGACTCAGGAGAGGCAACAGGAAGAGAAGAGTAACCATAACAGCAGAATTCAGTTAGGAAAGGCTTTTTGAGCCTCTTTGAGAAGATCTACTGCAGATTTGACAGGATGAGTTTTCACAGTAGTGCTCAATAATCTCTGAACTGCTTCTGAACTTACCCGACAGGGCATATAAAAAAAACCCAAACTCTTTTTGCAAAGTCAGCAGTGTCACCACACACACAAACACACACACACACACACACACACACCACACACACACACACACACAGGAAGATAGAGATGTTTTGCTAACTTTTTGTTCCCTCCTGACTGGTTCTCTAGTGTTTGTTTGTCAGAAGAGTAAAAGGTACATTTTTACCCTGAATACAAACTACAGCAAATCCAGAGTGTGTTACAGCATTCTGCAGTGTGTGTGTGTGTGTGTGTGTGTGTGTGTGTGAGGTGAAGGGGTATGAATTATGCCATGGGTTGTCACTGATGAGTTTGGGGAACCTACTGGTACATCCGATGAAGAAGCCAGAAAAGGAAGAGGAAGAGGAGGAGGAGAAATAGATGAGCAAAGAGGGGAGTGTGTGTGTGTGTGTCAGCCTGGAATGTCTGCAGGTGCCCCAGGACTGATTCCTAAAATCCCTGCTTGAAGCCCTGTCACACGTAAAAGCATCTACTAAATACATTTACTTGATTAGAATAATAAGATTAGAAAGTTGACACTAAATGTGTAATTTTACAAAAATCTAAGTAAATGCACAAGATATTAAAAATAATCACAAAAATACATCAATAATCACATGATTTCAATCCTTGTGAATGCTAATCTGACAGTTCACAATTTTAAGCAGCAAGAGGACTTGACAGTGCCATGTTAAGTACACTAATCTTTTTTACAGTGAGTGCTTTTGGGCCAGGCGCTGACAGCCGAGCCCAGAGTAGCTAAAGTTCAAAGCATTTTCAGCATTCACCTGTCAGAGGAGACATATTATTCCCTGTCTGATGCCCCAGTCCAACCCCTCAACTCAGGCTAGCATGCCACGAACACAGGACTTACAGCCTAACATGGGCTAATGCAATCCAGACCACTGGAAAAAGTGACAGAGCTGCATGCTAACTCTCTGTAAGTGATTACTGCTCAGCCTTGAGCGGTGTTCTTTCTCCATTAGCTTAAAGGGAGGACTTCCCCCTCATTTCCAAGGGACCAGAGCTCCCAATAAAACCTGAAAACATTTGAAGTTAAAGGACTTAGAACTAGAAAGAGTTTAGGTTAATTGCTCAGCTGCAGTGATTGTCTTTTTAGGGCCTGGCAAGTAAGCTTAGCAAGGCACCAATGTGACTGGCATGAGCTGTCTGTGATGATGCCAGCCCTGCTTGTCATATACCCCTCTCTCTGGTAAATGAATTCAAGCTTTTTGATAAACTCAGTGAGAGTCAATGCCCCTTGCTTTGGGCCTGTTTCCTGTTTGAGCTGTTATTGTTTTGTCTGGCACTAAGAGCGGCTCATGCGCCACAGGGGGAAAGAGGGATTGAATTGAACAGAAGGTCAGCAGGCCTCAGCGCAGCGGGCAAGAACACATTTCCTCTGATCAAATCTTTCTCCTGGCATTTTTGTGTAATTGGACCGGCTGCCTTGCCAGGAGCATCGACTTAAAAAATGGCAACTGCACTTAAAAAATGGCAACTGCACAGCAGGAAACAAGGTGCATGCTGGTTAATGAAGTACTGGGAAGGTGGGCTGAACGTGTCATTCAGGGGTGGGGGAGGGTGAAGGAAAAAAAAAATCACTGACATTTGCACTTCTCCCTGACATTCCTGATTGTCTTCCCAACAGATGAAATTGTAGGGGGTC
Source organism: Tenualosa ilisha (assembly GCA_015244755.2). Taxonomy (NCBI): domain Eukaryota; kingdom Metazoa; phylum Chordata; class Actinopteri; order Clupeiformes; family Clupeidae; genus Tenualosa; species Tenualosa ilisha. The sequence goes on from PYXC01000906.1 coordinate 218,804, forward strand.
AACCATGCAGCAGAGGGTGGAAAGTCTTTGATGCTGAAGCTATAGTGGCTCATTTTCCTACAAGGGCCCTGGTGCTGGAGCCAGCACATTTTCCTTCAAGGGCCCAGGCGTGGTAGGAACTTTTAATAAGTTCAGGCTTTGGAACAACATGGACCAAACAGTGAAGCGCCAGCTAACGCTAACGGAATGTTACCATAGTCAATGAAAGTGAAAGGGAGATTATGACACCATACTGGTTAATGACTCCACACAGCCAGGAGCAGACAGACAGGATGTTGGGCAGTAGATGGGTATGGATCTAGACCCTGATGGAGGGCAGGATGTTGGGCAGTGGATGGGTATGGATCTAGACCCTGATGGAGGGCAGGATGTTGGGCAGTGGATGGGTATGGATCTAGACCCTGATGGAGGGCAGGATGTTGGGCAGTGGATGGGTATGGCTCGAAAACCTTCATGAAGGACAGAATGTTGTAAGGCAATTGAGCTTGAGCATCAAAAAGCATTTCACAGATTCCACAGAGACCTTCATGTGAGATCATACCAGGTTTGAACCTTAAAACAGACATGCTCTCTTTCTCTTTCTCTCTCTCTCACACACACATAAACACATTTTCACACACATACACACACGCACACACAGTGCCAAGGAATCGGCTGCTACTGTTTAGCCTCTTGGAACTCCTCCACTGCCCAGCAAACCAAACATCCTCAACATCCTGCTCAAAACCACAGTGTTCAGGCAGCACTCCATTACACGGAAACAAAGGAACAAGGGCTATCACACACACACGCGCACACACACCACACACACACAGAGGGCTTTCTAGTCTGTGGCCACACACACGCAGACAGCCACACACACACACTGAGGGCTTTCTAGTCTGTGGCCACACACACACAGACAGACACACACACACACTGAGGGCTTTCTAGGCTGTGGCCACACACACACCACACACACACACACACACACACACACACACACACACACACACACACACACACCCAGACAGAGAGAGAGAGACTGAGGGCTACCTACCCTGTGGCTACACTGGTTCTGCAACACACTGTCAAGTCTACTACTGCTACTACTACTACTTAAAAACTCAGATGTGCAGAACCGACACGGCCCTAGATACACTAACCTTAGACACTAACCCTAGATACACTAACCCTAGACACTAACCCTGGATACACTAACCCTCGATACACTAACCCTCGATACACTAACCCTAGACACTAACCCTAGATACACTAACCCTAGACACTAACCCTGGATACACTAACCCTAGATACACTAACCCTGGACACTAACCCTAGATACACTAACCCTAGATACATTAACCCTAGACACTAACCCTGGATACACTAACCCTAGATACACTAACCTTAGACACTAACCCTAGATACACTAACCCTAGACACTAACCCTGGATACACTAACCCTCGATACACTAACCCTAGACACTAACCCTAGATACACTAACCCTAGACACTAACCCTGGATACACTAACCCTAGATACACTAACCCTGGACACTAACCCTAGATACACTAACCCTAGATACATTAACCCTAGACACTAACCCTGGATACACTAACCCTAGATACACTAACCCTGGACACTAACCCTGGACACTAACCCTAGACACTAACCCTGGACACTAACCCTAGACACTAACCCTAGACACTAATCCTAAACACTAACCCTGGATGCATCACACTGAATTGGTCCTGAATGAATGAAGACAGGGTGGAAATTGAATGACGTTATGTCAGTTAGTTCTCAATTGTCTTTTTCATATGCCCAAGTATGTTTTTCTCCAATATAAAAGCTTTAAATGCACTTTTGTTGCATGTTTGGCATGGGTGGAGTTTGGCATGGGTGGAGTAATTACTATTTGCCAATTAGAGACACAGCAGCTAAAAGACACAGCAAACTTAAATGCACTTAAGTTTGGCATGGGTGGAGTAGCCTATGGGTGGAGTAGCCTTTGGGTGGAGTAACCTAGGGATGGAGTAGCCTATGTGTGGAGTAGCCTTTGGGTGGAGTAACCTAGGGATGGAGTAGCCTATGTGTGGAGTAGCCTTTGGAAGTAGCCTAGGGGTGAAGTAGCCTATGGGTGTAGCCTAGGGATGGAGTAGTTTATGGGTGGAGTAACCTATGGGTGGAGTAGCCTAGGGGCGGAGTAGCCTAGGGGTGGAGTAGCCTAGGGGTGGAGTAGCCTAGGGGCGGACCCTAGAGTAATAAAAGCAATTTGACCTCCATTATCACTACTTGTTGACAAGTGCAGTGCCAAGCCAAGCAACCAGTGAGAGTGATCCCCATGACCATTGCCCCCATGACCATTGTCTGCTAGCTCGTTTGCACCCATTTAACATGTTGAATCAGCCGCAAAACAGGCGGCAGACATCTTCCAATATCGGCTGTGCTTCCCAAACCTCATTTAAAATTTACACTGTGGTAATGTTGTAGGTGTCAATCTACCATAAATCTACAGTGCAGTAACACTGTCTGTGTACACCTGCACTGTGGTACCACTGTCAGTGTTAATCTACCATAACTCTGCAGTTCAGTAACACTGTCTGTGTAAACCTACAGTGCAGTAACACCAAAGGTTTAAATCTGCAGTTCAGTAACACTGTCTGTAAATTTACAGTACAGTGCAGTAAAACTGCTGGTGTTAATCTACAGTCTGGCAAGTGGCAGGAAATGATTTGTCCAGATGTCATGAGGAGGAGGTCTGAGCATGTCATGTGAAGCCATAAGGAAGTAGTCCGATGTAAACCATGTCCTGGTCCATATGTTTCCTTTCAGCCCACTGCCAACCATATGGACAGTCTGCAGTTATAACAGGCAAGGCTTTGTGTGTGTGTGTATATGTGTATGTGTGTGTGTGTGTGTGTGTGTGTGTGTGTGTGTGTGTGTGTGTGTATATGTGTGCATATGAGCACGTCTGCAGCCAGAACAGGTGAGGCAGCCTAGACTAGCCTTTCAGTGCAAGAAAGGGCGAGGCATGGCCAAGACCAGAGCCACATTTGTGACTGGCTTACCGTCAGCGGAGGTCACGCCACTCCAACAGATCAGGCTGAGAGGAAACAGCAGCAGCAACATGACTCCCTCCCTAGTGATGGAGAGAGAGAGAAAAAGAGGGACAGAGAGAGGGAGAGGGAGAGGGAGAGAAAGACAGCATAAATATAATTTAGACAGTGTTTGTGTTTGAGCATGTGTATGTGTGCATGTGTTTTGGATAGGCCAGATGCAGCAAGCGTCCTCAAACAACGGCAGAGACTAGAGTGCACAAGAGACACAGCCAAGAGACACAGTTAAGAGACACAGCTAAGAGACACAGCTAAGAGACACAACTAAGAGACACAGCTAAGGGGCACAGCTAAGAGACACAACTAGAAGACACAACTAAGGGACACAGCTAAGAGACACAGCCAAGAGACACAGCTAAGAGACACAACTAGAAGACACAACTAAGAGACACAGCCAAGAGACACAACTAGAAGACACAACTAAGGGACACAGCCAAGAGACACAACTAGAAGACACAACTAAGAGACACAGCTAAGAGACACAACTAGAAGACACAACTAAGAGACACAGCCAAGAGACACAACTAAGAGACACAGCTAAGAGACACAACTAGAAGACACAACTAAGAGACACAGCCAAGAGACACAACTAGAAG
>PYXC01000906.1:235000-252500 GCA_015244755.2 Tenualosa ilisha
TGTGTGGTGTGTGTATGTGTCCACAGACTGACTGTGGCTGTAGTGTGTGTGTGTGTGGTGTGTGTATGTGTCCACAGACTGACTGTGGCTGTAGTGTGTGTGTGTGTGTGTGTGTGTGTATGTGTCCACAGACTGACTGTGGCTGTAGTGTGTGTGTGTGTGTGTGTGTGTGTGTGTGTGGTGTGTGTATGTGTCCACAGACTGACTGTGGCTGTAGTGTGTGTGTGTGTGTGTGTGTGTGTGTGTGGTGTGTGTATGTGTCCACAGACTGACTGTGGCTGTAGTGTGTGTGTGTGTGTGTATGGTGTGTGGTGTGTGTATGTGTCCACAGACTGACTGTGGCTGTAGTGTGTGTGTGTGTGTGTGTGTGTGTGTGTGTGGTGTGTATGTGTCCACAGACTGACTGTGGCTGTAGTGTGTGTGTGTGTGGTGTGTGTATTGTCCACAGACTGACTGTGGCTGTAGTGTGTGTGTGTGTGTGTGTGTGTGTGTGTGGTGTGTGTAAGTGTCCACAGACTGACTGTGGCTGTAGTGTGTGTGTGTGTGTGTGTGTGTGTGTGTGTGTGTGTGTGTGTGTGTGTGTGGTGTGTGTATGTGTCCACAGACTGACTGTGGCTGTAGTGTGTGTGTGTGTGTGTGTGTGTGTGTGTGTGTGTGGTGTGTATGTGTCCACAGACTGACTGTGGCTGTAGTGTGTGTGTGTGTGTGTGTGTGTGTGTGTGTGGTGTGTGTATGTGTCCACAGACTGACTGTGGCTGTAGTGTGTGTGTGTGTGTGGTGTGTGTATGTGTCCACAGACTGACTGTGGCTGTAGTGTGTGTGTGTGTGTGTGTGTGTGTGTGTGTGTGTGTGCGTGGTGTGTGTATGTGTCCACAGACTGGCTGTGGCTGTAGTGTGTGTGTGTGTGTGTGTGTGTGGTGTGTATGTGTCCACAGACTGGCTGTGGCTGTAGTGTGTGTGTGTGTGTGTGTGTGTGTGTGTGTGTGTGTGTGTGTGTATGTGTCCACAGACTGGCTGTGGCTGTAGTGTGTGTGTGTGTGTGTGTGTGTGTGTGTGTGTGTGTGTGTGGTGTGTGTATGTGTCCACAGACTGACTGTGGCTGTAGTGTGTGTGTGTGTGTGTGTGTGTGTGTGTGGTGTGTGTATGTGTCCACAGACTGGCTGTGGCTGTAGTGTGTGTGTGTGTGTGTGTGTGTGTGTGTGTGTGTGTGTGTGTGGGAGCTATTTCATTGTATTTCAATTTAGTTTTATTAATATGAGGATATTTATGTTCTCTTCGATTTGGAATTTGGATCAGAATAGATTGAATGAACTTGTAAACTGTTCTTTGTTTTAGTACCATATCAGGTTATGTTTATCTGTTTGTCAAAAAACCCTATTAACCCTAACCTAACCCTTAACCCCTTACGGTTAGGGAGAGAGAGAGTCTGTAGTGTGTGTGTGTGTGTGTGTGAGAGAGAGAGAGAGAGAGCGAGAGAGCGGGTGTGTGTGAGAGAGTGTATCTGTAGTGTGTGTGTGTGTGAGAGAGAGAGAGAGAGAGTGTCTGTATCCTGTAGCGTGTGTGTGTGTGTGTGTGTGAGAGAGACAGAGAGAGTGTCTGTATCCTGTAGCGTGTGTGTGTGTGTGTGTGTGTGAGAGAGAGAGAAAGAGAGTGTGTCTGTAGTGTGTGTGTGTGTGTGTGTGTGTGTGAGAGAGAGAGAGAGAGAGAGTGTGTCTGTAGTGTGTGTGTGTGTGAGAGAGAGAGAGTGTCTATAATGTGTCATTATTCCCACAAGGCAGAGAAGGGAAAAGCACAGAGTGAAAGAGTGAAAGGAAGAGCGCCACCTAGCAGCCTGGAGCCAAATGCACCTCAGTCTTGTACTTGGACAAGGAGAAAAGTGGGATTGAGGGCTTGGCTTGTGTACTGTGAGTTGTGCATTTGAAGGGTTAGCCTATGAGTGGGATTGAGGGCTTGGCTTGTGTACTGTGAGTTGTGCATTTGAAGGGTTAGCCTATGAGTGGGATTGAGGGCTTGGCTTGTGTACCTCTTCCTAAGGACACTAAAGAAAAACCACCTGTCCACTGGCATCCTTAACAATTTCTACTGCTGTGCGATCGAGAGCAACTGTGTGACAGTTTGGTATGGAAATTGCTCTGTCGCTGGTCGCAAGGCTCTGCAGCGAGTGGTGAAAACTGCTCAGAGAATCACAGGGACTCCACTTCCTGCCATTGAGGATGTCCATAGGAAAAGATGTCTGTGGTGGGCACGCAGCATTCTGAAGAACACCTCTCATCCTGCCAACAAACTGTTTCAACTCCTCCCCTCCAGAAGGCGCTACAGGAGCCTCCAGACTAAAACCACCAGGTTCAGGAACAGCTTCTTCCCCACAGCCGTCACACTACTGAACTCTGTCCCCCACTGAACCTCACACTGCACTCTGCTGCTATAGCCCTTGGACTGCACATCTGTACATCTGTATATACTTAATACATCTGTACATAACTATCTCTATAGCACATCTGTATATTGCCCTAATATTGAATCTATATAGCACATCTGTATATTACCCTTACTATCTCTTCACCTTACATGTATATTGCTCTTCTGCCTATTAATTATTACTACTCTTATCTGTACATAATTTGCTCTTTAACTGTACATACTGCATACTGCAAACTGCATTTCATTACCTCTGTATTTATACATGAGTAATGACAATAAAGTTGAATCTAATCTAATCTAATCTAATATGCAGATATGCTGTAACCTTAGCATGAGATCAGGTGCTAATTATAGAAGTGACATGCACACAAATTCAGTTTCACTAGTTTTTGAGGATATCAAATGACCATACAGGCAATGGTCTGCCATGGTCACCCAAACACAGCCTGACCTTACAGGTGCATTAGAGTCAAGAAAACAGAAAACACATCAAGCAAGGAAGTAAGGCGACAGAATTCAAAATGTGCTCAGTGTAACAGAGTTAAAAATACAGTTCATGATAAATAGTTTCCTGTGTGAGTTTTGCCATAATTAAGCAGAACAGTGTTGCACTGTTGATTCGGAGCCACCTTTAGAGTCTTGTGGGAACTGCAGGTGTGCTGCTTTGGCCTTTTGTGGTTGCCGTACCTGACAAGAGAAACTTATGCTGCTGTGGTATTTATCCGTTGCTTTACAGGAAACAAACTGCTGTGTCAAAAAGCCCCTGTCCACTTGCCTTGAGAACTGTTACATCAGTATAGTGTGGAGTAGAGCTTGGAGCTGCAAATGTTCAGAGCTGGTGCAAGGAAATGGAGCCTGCAGTTGCAGATGCTCAGGGTCAGTGTGGAAATGGAGCCTGCTGTGACAATGGTCCGGCAGGATCCCAGCGAGTACCCAAGAAGCTAACAAGATCAGGGCTGATCTAACTGCGCTAGAAGAGATGTAGGATCAGGGCTGAGGTAACTGCACTAGCAGAGATGCAGGCCGGATCCTGTGAGACTGGAGGATGAAGGGCACATGAGAACACAAACTGCATCGCCCACCTCCTGCCTATGCTCTTATACGCCGTGTCTGTGGGACCCTGGAGACTGACCTGAGTGGCGCTCTGTGGCATTAGCCACATGTACTTAAAATTACTGATTGGAATACAAACGCTGGACAGCCTTTCCTCATCAATCAATGTGTGCTTAATCAGATACTGTGGATCTCGGCCCATCTACACTGAGAACACAAATAAAAATTCCCATAAAGGGAATATTGACACAGTGGCGGCAGGAAAGCAGGGAGGAGTTGGGTGGTTTAGGGTTAGGGTTAGGGTTAGAGTTAGGGGTTAGGGTTAGGGGTTAGGAGTTAGGGTTAGGCTAACCCTAGCATCTAACCAGAGACTGACAAATGAGCTTTAGTAGGCCGATAGCTAAACTGAGCAACGTGGGCGCCATTAGCTAAAACTGCAATAAGCAAAAGCTGCAATAGAAAAAAAGTGATATGAGGACTGGAGGGGCAGCAGTGATTGACTTAGGATGGGTTGGTATCTTAGGATGGGTTGGTATCTCAGGATGGGTTGGTATCTTAGGATGGGTTGGTATCTCAGGATGGGTTGGTATCTCAGGATGGGTTGGTATCTTAGGATGGGTTGGTATCTCAGGATGGGTTGACCATATCTTGGGATGGGTTGGTATCTTAGGATGGGTTGGTATCTCAGGATGGGTTGGTATCTCAGGATGGGTTGACTGTATCTTAGTATGGGTTGGTATCTCAGGATGGGTTGACTGTATCTTAGGATGGGTTGGTATCTCAGGATGGGTTGACTGTATCTTAGGATGGGTTGGTATCTCAGGATGGGTTGACCGTATCTTAGGATGGGTTGGCCGTATCTTAGGATGGGTTGGTATCTCAGGATGGGTTGACCGTATCTTGCTGAGTTGTATGGGAAGTCTTAGGATGGGTTGCTGGTCTTGGGGAATAAATATTTGAGTGAGACAGAGGCACATAGAACAGGCATTAGGCATAATCAAATATTGAATACCCAACCTACAATATTGAAAGAAAAAAAGAATATATATATATGGAATGGTGTAGTTTAAAATGGTGTAGCCTGCAGTGGGTAAACAGGCAATACGTGTGGCTCAGATGCATAGCTACAACTGTGATAGCTGTAAGCCAAATTGAGCATGTAAATGTTTCTAATGTTTTAAAGCAGACGTAACTGGCACAAGTGTCTTGGCTAGCACAGCAGCTGAGCCAAACTATAGTGGTTTTAAGTCTTGGCAATGGTGCTCCAAGCTCTATATTGCCAGCACTCAATTGCCCTCGGCTCTTTGATATCTGGAGGGCTAGCAAAGAGTATACAGGGCTTCTACTCTTCGATACTCTTTGGGTTTAGGCTGGAATTGCCTTATTGTAGTGGAAGCAACATAACATTTAAATGGAGAGGGCCATGAGTGATTGAAATTGAAAAGAAAACATTGAAATTCAAAGCTGTTCAGCTATGCTGCTAGCAGCTGACCATAAGATCACAAGAGTAGCCATATAGAATAGCTATAATGTGGTCTAATGTGCTTGCTAACAACAGGTAGGCTAATGGAACGAAAATATGTTGGATTAGACTGTGAGATTTACTCTGCATCACGGAACTTGGATGTAGGGCAAAATGAAATGAGGCACAAAAGTGGCAAAAAATGGGCGGCTTAAACAATAATTGAATACTTCAACTTACGACCTAAATAATTATGATATCAAAAATTCTGTGCCATTAGATGGATGCTAATTGTGGTAGCTAGGCCAGCAGAAGACAAAGCCTACATGAAAAGAAATTTCCAGTATTTCTCATTCACCTTGATCATCTTAGCATATTTTCATTTATACATTCTTCTTATTGTACCATAACCGTAATTCTTCATATCATCACTGTGGTTTGTAAATGTTTTGTTTTCCCCCTATGTATGTGTTGTATGTACAGATATGTGCCTCCTTCTCTCTTAGTTACCCTCACCCTAGACTCTCTCCATTTACCCCCAGACTAAACTATGTATGTGTTGTATGTACAGATATGTGCCTCCTTCTCTCTTAGTTACCCTCACCCTAGACTCTCTCCATTTACCCCCAGACTAAACTATGTATGTTTGTTTATGTTCTTTTGTTCAAATTTTTCTTTTCAATTTTTTTAAATTCACAAATGCACTTTTGAATTTGCACATCAAACGTATTGTTTTATCTAAGTTTCCTATTATGAATTTGTACACTTAGACTTTAAGCACTTATTTTATAGCACTTACCCTGGCATTAGTCTATCCCCTTAATTTTACTTTTACAACCCTCACCCACTGTGCCAGTCTATTTAGGAAATATCTATTTATTTATTATGTATTATTTATTAATTCTTTCTTTCTTCCTTTTTAATTAATTACATTTTGTTTCCCCCCACCCGTAAATCCTGAGCCCTCAGAATCTCAACCCCAACCTCAGGTCCTAACCGTATCCCCAAGCTCAACCCCAACCCACACCCTCACCCCGATCTTAACCCCTAACCCTAACCCCTAACCCCAACCCCCTACTCTAACCCCAACCCACACCCTCACCCCGATCTTAACCCCTAACCCTACCCTAACCCCAACCCCTACTCTAACCCCAACCCACACCCTCACCCCGATCTTAACCCCTAACCCTAACCCTAACCCCAACCCCCTACTCTAACCCCAACCCACACCCTCACCCCGATCTTAACCCCTAACCCTACCCTAACCCCAACCCCTACTCTAACCCCAACCCACACCCTCACCCCGATCTTAACCCCTAACCCTACCCTAACCCCAACCCCTACTCTAACCCCAACCCACACCCTCACCCCGATCTTAACCCCTAACCCTACCCTAACCCCAACCCCCTACTCTAACCCCAACCCACACCCCCACCCCGATCTTAACCCCTAACCCTACCCTAACCCCAACCCCCTACTCTAACCCCAACCCACACCCCCACCCCGATCTTAACCCCTAACTGCCACCCTAACCCTGATTTTAACATCTAACCCTTAACCCTAACCCCTAACCCCAACCACAACCCATACCCCTACCCCCAGGCTCTAAACCTCAAGGCATCGGAAAAGGAGACGATGGCATAACATGAACCTGAAAGATTTCACTTTAAATACAATGCAGTTTGCAAGGTTATCACTTCCACAAGTGATTCACCACTTGTCAAAGAAATCCCTTTGCCTAGACAGCAGAATAGACCAAACAATAAGACATAAACAAGCACGAGGAACTAACCCTAACCCTAACTCTAACCCTAACCCTAACCCTAACTCTAACCCTAACCCTAACCTGCAAAAGAAATCCAAAGATGCAGCCCAAACTGATGCTACGCGGCGGGAATGCTCATGGTGCTCATGGGGATCTAGTAAGGGAGTAGTCTATCAATTGCAAACAAAATGTTGAGTAAGTAAGTAGGCGTGTGTGTGTGTGTCTGTCTGTGTGTGTGTGAGTGAGCAGAAGTGTGTGTGTGTGTGTGTTTGTGTGTGTGCAACAGTGTGTGTTTGTGTGTGTCTGTGTGTGTGTCTTTCTTTCTTTGTGTGTGTGTGTGTCTGTGTAAAGCAGTGTGAGTGTGTGTGTGTGTGCACGCAGCAGTCTGTCTGTGTGTGTGTGTGTGTGTGTGTGTGTGTGTGTGTATGTTTGTGATACGCTGGAATAGCCCTGTCCAAATGGTTACCTTATGTGTTAGGCTGTATCAGTCATGTGATCAGACAGAACACTTAGATGCATCATGGGAGTCTGTACATGGTCTGTTTCTTCACAGTGAAGACACACTGCCAGTAGATGAGTTTACCATTCAAATACACAGGCAAGCACACACGCACACACACACAAACAGCACACATACACAGGCACCATTCATACACACACAAACACACATACACCACTCACCAGTCATACACATAAACACAGACCATTCATATACACACATAAAAACGCTCTCTCTCACACAAACACAGACAATACATTCTCTCTGATGCCAAATGCATTTCCCAGTGAAGATGGAGAAAGCACCTGCATAACTCTTGAAGTCCCTGCCCCCATTATACGATATATAGAACCCTCTCCAGTTCCCCCGATCCTTTGGCGTGTGTTTTATGTGAAGAATGAACGGCCTACATGACTGATTCTGATTTACTGAACATGCATTCAAAACAGGCAGGACAAAAAGACTTTATAATAACTACCCCTATTAAGCATTTATAATAACTACCCCTATTAAGCATTTATAATAACTACCTCTATTAAGCATTTATTAAACGTTGGCAAGTTAATACTTCATGAATCATTTGTTATTGTTTATCTCTTATTTCTCATCAATGAATCATTAATAAACATATTCATTAATTTTTTGTGTTTAGTGAATAAGTCCATTTCATAAATGTATTATTTTAACTCAAGAAATGCTTAAGAAATATATTTTTTAACATCTGTAAATGTTTATTTTAGTACTATTCATTTACATTGCATTTATGCATTTAGCAGACGCTTTAATCCAAAGTGACTTACATTTTGTCAACTATCAATTGTTCATGGTCAGTCTTAGGATTAAGTGTCTTGCTCAAGGGCACAACAGTGGCAGCTAGCCAGGTTCCTTAACCGCTACGCCACCACCACCACCATTCATCATTTATTATGTTTATTTTTGTGTTCAGAATCTGTTAAACATTGTTTTATTATCTGTTATCAGTTCATTATTAGTCAACATATTGTAAACATTAAACATTATTGTAAACATATTATTAACATAATGCATATAAATAAAAAAATAATTCAAAGTTCATACTGAACTTCAGTTCTGTGGGGCGTGAGGTAGGAGAAGCTCCGTTCATCTGTGTTTCACTGTGGCATCGACGACGTCTCTCCATTTTGTCCATCAGCGCTGTGCTGCTGTGGTGAAGACGACCGCCGTCTTCCCTTTGAGTGAGAGAGTTTTTTTTTTCTGCGCCAGAGCTTGAAGTAGCCATTTTGGTTCCTGGTTTCCCCACATGCAAGCGTCATTTCAGGGCCGCACCGTGAACTAGAACCACTGGTTGGGTACCCATTTCCATTTGAGTTTGCTTCATTTAGAAGTATAAAGACCAGCATTAGTTTGTAGGTATTATGCCATAGGCATGAAGGTCTAATAGTGTGACATTTCATTTGCACATTTAAACTGAATGTGTAAAGGTTTATTTTTTGCTTTGACATGAACTGAACTGAAAGAGTTTTTATTTAACTATTGAATATTGAAGGGTACTAGAAAAAGGACATGTATCCTAAATGCAATTTATAATTTCTATTTTGACTGAATGAACGCATCTGAAACTTTTCTATGTCAGTAAATAGTTAAACATTAGTCAAACATTGAATTATTGCCTATTCTAAGGTATTCTAAGTTTATAGTATATATATTTATAGCATACTGGGATAATTGGTTACACTTATTAGTGCATTAATTAACCTTAGGATATCTTCACCCATCGTCACCTGAATACTGATCATCCAATCTAATCATCATTGAATCACCACTGGCACCTGCTTACCACCATCACCTGTCCTTGCACTGACTGCATACCCTGGAACCATTATGAACCTTAGCTAAAACCATAGACAACTTGTAGTCTATCATGGTTACTACTGATTGTAATTTTCCTGCATGACCCCTGGCAGTTGGGTTAGCCCCTTGAGTCGTGGATCTGCCCAAGGTTTCTTCCCAGACTAACTAAACACAAGGGAGTTTTCCTTGCCCCTGTTGCTCTTGGGTGCTCCTTCTGTAAAGCACCATGAGACAATACTATTGTAAAAGGTGCTGTATAAATAAAACTGAATTGAAATAAATTGAATTAGCTGCCTGACTGGAAGGTTTCCTGGATATTATTTTCATTTAAGAAGCTACAGATTTGTATTTTTGATACAAATGGGAGGTTAGATATGGGACGATAATTAGCCAGGACATCAGGATCAGGGTTAGGTTTTTTAATAGATGGTTTAATAACAGATGTCTTGAAAGACTTTGGGACATGCCCAGCTATGAGTGAGTGATTTATAATTTTATTAAATTATATATTGGTGGGTGTGAATGAATCAAGGTATGCTACAGGTTGACTAGAGCTAGCTCCATTACATAACCATAACCATTACATGTGGTCCAACTGGATTTGAGGTTACAAGGAAGTTGTTTATTTTAAGTCTAATAGATTTAATTTTGTCGTTAAAAAAGTCCATGAAGTCATTGCTGCTTAGTTATTGGAATGGAGTGGGTCGCCTCATTCCTGCTTTTTGTTTAGATGGGATATAGTGTTAAAAAGGAATTTCGGATTATTTTTATTATTGTGTATAAGTGAGGAATAATACGCTGATTTGCATTGTTAAGTGCTGTCTTGTGTCTGTACTCTTTTAAACTGTCTTTCCAAGCAAGGCGGAACACTTCAAGTTTAGTGGCATACCATTTACTGTCAAGTTTGTTTCAGCAAGCGAGTCTGTGTGGTATACCATGGGGCAATTTGTTCTTGTTTTCTAGTTTTCTTTTTATGTGGTGTAATGGTGTTGAATGTGGAGTGAAGTACATTTACAACACTATCAGTTAATTGTGTTGGGCTAACTTAAGTTGTGCTTGGAGTAGAGCCTTCTAATGCAGGCCTATATTGGCTCAGTAAAGGCTGAAGCAGAGAGGGAATTTTTGCTATGAAATCAACTGTAGTTTTGGGAGTTATGGCTACCCTGGCTACAGTGGCTTCCCTTGGCTGCTCGCATCAAATTCAAGGCACTAATGGTGGCCTACAGGATGATTGATGGCTCTGCTCCCATCTACCTGAATACTCTCCTAAAGCCTTACGTCACCCACCGACCACTTCGCTCCTTTAAGGAACGTTATCTAGCACGGCCAACACCTCGCGCAGGTCAATCCAGACTCTTCTCATGTTTGGTTCCACGCTGGTGGAATGACCTTCCAAGTGCTACCAGATCAACTGATACCCTCTCCACCTTCAAGAAACTCTTGAAGACCCAGCTCTTCCAAGAATGTCTCCTGGCTTAAAATAGTGAATTTTTTATGTTAGCAATATGCACTCTTTGAGAATTTCTTTCATTGTGTTGTAGCTTGAATGTTATCCTCTTTTGTGAGTGGCTTTGGATAAAAGCGTCTGCTAAATGCATAAATATAATGTAAATGTAAATATAAATGAGTTATGTTTCGAGTGTAGTAGTAAATTGAGTTAGGTGCTACATAGTTTGATGTGATTTTTAAAGTTATTGAGTAGTGGTCAGTTAGTGTAGGGTGTTGACGTAGGGTTGTAAGTTGGTCTATTTGTACTCCATATGTTAGTACAAGATCAATGGTGTGGTTACTTTGACCTTACCTTATGGGTGTATTTACATTTTGGCAGAAGCCGATGTGATCGAGTAGACATTGGAATGCAATTGCCAGGCTATCATTTGCAACATCCATATGGATATTAAAATCACTTAATATAATTATCTTTCTAGCTCAGTGATCCTCGTCCCCAGACTAGCCAGCTGTCTACATGTGTTACATGTATCATAACCGCTAAAGGAGGCTGGGGAGTAGCTAAACATCTGACATCTGACGGATAGAGACAGAGCGAGGAGGAGAAGTCATTGTGTAAGAAGTGTGTGAAGTAATTAACAGTTGTGTTAAGGTATCGTTTTAGAAACAAAAGGGATAAGTGGGTAGAAAGTATGCTAATTTACAAATAATATCAGCGATTTGGACTTGCGTTGCACACAGCTACAAACACAGTCTAAAGAGGAAATGACGTGGCACGCTTACCGCAATGGCGTAAGAGTCAGTAGAGGCTGGCTGAGGCTGAAGTCCTCATGTCATTAATACAAGTTTATTGTAGAAAATGTTGGGAAATGGGGATTAGAAGGGAACTCAAATCTTCAGCAGGTTGATAGGGGGTGCCTGACTCCGTCTGGCCCTTGCTGAGGTAAAAGAGAGAGAGAGACGGACAGACCAACGGTAGCGGGGGTTGAAAACTCCATCACAGACCTCGCATACAGAACTTGGCTGTGGCCTCCTATGATGTCTTCTGTCCTTCTCCTCTGATGGTCCCCCGATTCACCTTTCTTGGACTAACTACAAATTAAATCTTGGAGTGAACACCTAACTTGGAAGGGGCGGAGTTTCCTGAGGTAGCACCGCCCATCTAGCACCAGCCCTCTTGGTCTTTGAATGCCTGTGTGTAGGCATGTGAGGCACTACTTACAGCCTGGGCTCTCACAGTGTGTTTATAAGTGCGTGTGGGTGTGCGCATGTATGTAGGTGTGTGTGTATAAGTGTGTGTGTTGTATAGACAGTATGGACTAGTATGGATCAGTATGGACTGGTATAGACCATAATGGATCAGTAAGGGTCGGTGTGAACCAGTATGGATTATTATGGATCACTATGGATCGATATGGACCAGTATGGATTGCTGTGGATCAGTATGGATCAGTATGGATCAGTATGGCCAATATGCCTCCTCTGCCCAAAATGGAGGGAAAAAGCAACAACAGCAAATGACGTCAAAAAGAATGCGAGAAAGAGTACAAGAGTCAAAGAATGAGAGAAAGAGCACAAGAGTCAAAGAATGAGAGAAAGAGTACAGGAGTGAAAGAATGAGAGAAAGAGCACAAGGAGTCAAAGAATGAGAGAAAGAGCACAAGAGTCAAAAAATGAGAGAAAGAGTACAGGAGTCAAAGAATGAGAGAAAGAGTACAGGAGTGAAAGAATGAGAGAAAGAGCACAAGGAGTCAAAGAATGAGAAAAAGAGCACAAGGAGTCAAAGAATGAGAGAAAGAGTACAGGAGTCAAAGAATGAGAGAAAGAGCACAAGGAGTGAAAGAATGAGAAAAAGAGCACAAGGAGTCAAAGAATGAGAGAAAGAGTACAGGAGTGAAAGAATGAGAGAAAGAGTACAGGAGTGAAAGAATGAGAGAAAGAGCACAAGGAGTCAAAGAATGAGAGAAAGAGTACAGGAGTGATAGAATGAGAGAAAGAGCACAAGGAGTCAAAGAATGAGAGAAAGAGCACAAGGAATCAAAGAATGAGAGAAAGAGCACAGGAGTGATAGAATGAGAGAAAGAGCACAGGAGTGATAGAATGAGAGAAAGAATACAGGAGTCAAAGAATGAGAGAAAGAGTACAGGAGTCAAAGAATGCCTTGGCAACACATAGTAAAGCAAGAGCGAGAAACTGGCTGTGTGTGTGTATGCGTGTGTGTGGGGGGGTGTGCGTGTGTGTGTGTGTGTGTGTGTGTGTGCGTGTGTGTGTGTGGGTGTAGGTGTGGGTGTGGGTGTGCGTCTCCGTGTGTGTCCATGTGCGTGTGTGTGGGTGTGGGTGTGTGTCTCTGTGTGTGTCCATGTGCGTGTGTGTCCGTGTGTGTGTGTGTGTGGGTGTGGGTGTGGGTGTTGGTGTGTGTCTCCGTGTCTGTCCATGTGCGTGTGTGTGGGTGTGGGTGTGGGTGTGCGTCTCCATGTGTGTCCATGTGCGTGTGTGTGTGTGTGTGTGTGTGTGGGTGTGGGTGTGCGTCTCCGTGTGTGTCCATGTGCGTGTGTGTGGGTGTGGGTGTGGGTGTGCGTCTCCGTGTGTGTCCATGTGCGTGTGTGTGTGTGTGTGTGGGTGTGGGTGTGTGTCTCCGTGTGTATCCATGTGCGTGTGTGTGGGTGTGGGTGTGCGTCTCCGTGTGTGTCCATGTGCGTGTGTGTGGGTGTGGGTGTGGGTGTGTGTCTCCGTGTGTATCCATGTGCGTGTGTGTGTGTGTGGGTGTGGGTGTGGGTGTGCGTCTCCGTGTGTGTCCATGTGCGCGTGTGTGAGTGTGGGTGTGTGTGTGGGTGTGGGTGTGGGTGTGCGTCTCTGTGTGTGTCCATGTGCGTGTGTGTGAGTGTGGGTGTGTGTGTGGGTGTGGGTGTGCGTCTCCGTGTGTGTCCATGTGCGTGTGTGTGAGTGTGGGTGTGGGTGTGGTGTGGGTGTGGTGTGTGTGTGTGTGTGTGTGTGTGTGGGTGTGGGTGTGCGTCTCCGTGTGTGTGAGTGTGAGTGTGGGTGTGGGTGTGGGTGTGCGTCTCTGTGTGTGTCCATGTGCGTGTGTGTGAGTGTGGGTGTGTGTGTGGGTGTGTGTGTGGGTGTGGGTGTGCGTCTCCGTGTGTGTCCATGTGCGTGTGTGTGAGTGTGGGTGTGTGTGTGAGTGTGGGTGTGTGTGTGTGTGTGGGTGTGCGTCTCCGTGTGTGTCCATGTGTGTGTGTGTGAGTGTGGGTGTGTGTGTGGGTGTGCGTCTCCGTGTGTGTCCATGTGCGTGTGTGTGAGTGTGGGTGTGTGTGTGGGTGTGCGTCTCCGTGTGTGTCCATGTGCGTGTGTGTGAGTGTGGGTGTGGGTGTGCGTCTCCGTGTGTGTCCATGTGCGTGTGTGTGAGTGTGGGTGTGTGTGTGAGTGTGTGTGTGGGTGTGCGTCTCTGTGTGTGTCCATGTGCGTGTGTGTGAGTGTGGGTGTGTGTGTGTGTGTGGGTGTGCGTCTCCGTGTGTGTCCATGTGTGTGTGTGTGGGTGCCATCTATTGGATCACACCCAGTGTCCGCTCTCCCCTGCCAGCTTGGCACAGTCAGATGAAGCCAGATTTCACATGCAGGGAGAAAACCACCACACGCTTTATCTAACTGATGCTGTGGGACACAATTCAAAAGCAGTTTGGCCTTCACAAATGAGTTTCTACTTGGCAGAGGAGAGCCCTCTTTTAAATGAAATAAAGCCAGAGACTCTTTTCTCAAGCCCAACCTGCCTGTTTATCCAGCCCATTAGAGAGGCCTGGAGAGGAGTCACTAATAAATGGGACAGAAACCTTTTCACCCTCAAACGCCTGGTCAAAACAAAGGGGAATCCAAATCTGAATTTCAAATGAATCATTACGCATTTAACACTCCCAGAGTGAAAAAATAGAACACTTGAAACATTATCATACTCTAATCAGCACACACACACACACACACACACTAATCACATACACAAATCACAATCACATACACAAAACAAGTAAATAGGTTTGGATGTCAATCAATGGGAACCAGAGCTATGAATTACATACTGACAATCTCCATCTTTCCACCTCTCCACATTTTTCTCTGTATCTTTCCATCTCTCTCTCTTTCCTTAGCCATTTGTCACTTCTGTATGTCCTGTCTCTTTTCTCTGCCCCTTTTCTGTGTCAGAGCTGCAGGAAGTGCAGGTAAACAGACAACAGCACAAGCACCCGGGGGCTGCGCTGATTGTGGCTGGAGGTTTCAACCAAGTACATCCATGCCTGAATTTAGCCAACATATTCACTTTCCCCTATATGGTGACAACACACAGGATCACTGTTACACTCAGTTCAAGGAGAGTTAGGAAGCTAAGCTCTGCCAGCTTTTGCTAAATTAGATCAGGCCACTGTTTTTCTGCTGCCTTTCTACAAACAGAGAAGTCAGAGGGAATCCCCAGTGATGAAGGAGGTCAAGTGCTGGACCCACCAGTCGGAAGCCAGGCTACAGGACGCCCTTAGCAACTTAGACAGCAAGGTAGCATTGAGTTGCATCAATTTGCTAACTGATTCCATCATCCCAGCTGTAAAGATCCAAAGCACAGAGATGGAAGAATTAAAGACACCAACCACCACTGATAATGAAGGGCTGATTTTAGGCGACAAGTCAGATTACAAAGCAGCATCGTACAGTTTACAGAGGACCATTAAAGGCGCTAAGTGGCGCTATCCTGACAAGATTGAAGCAGATTTCATGGAGGGTGACCCAGCACGCGTGTGTCAGCTCTCTCTCAATATGTGTATATATATATATATTTATATATGTATGCCCAAATTACACATTTGCTCTCTGATGTGTGAGCCTGGCCTAATTCACTATATTACTCTGTCCACAATTTATCTTTGCTGAGTGTCATCCCTGCCTCATTCCGGCGGACTCCTCTCACCCTCCACTCCTGAGTGGACTACAACCAACACTACGGGAGGCCCATGTCAGGACCGACTCCCCATCACAGAGGACCTTCCTGGATGCCGATGCTGGGCCCGACTCCCCTTCCTTGAGGCTTTGTGATTGACCCCCCCTCACAATGGCACTGTCAAATGGACCCTTATTGTTACCCCCATGACCCATCTCACTCCTTTGAGTTTGACACTATGCCTGGCCGCTGCTACATTGTCCAGCCATAATTCCTGATAACCACCTATAGACTGACTACCATTTAATGTAAAGTGGGATAATACTCTATTAGGAACTATGATGAACCTTAATTAATGTGATACAAATGTATGCCATGTGTGATACAAAGGTATGCCATGTGTAACCTGAGTCTAAAGAGTTAAGACAACAAACCAGAGCAGATTAGGGTTAGGAACGGAGGAAACAGAGGGTGCTGGTGGAAACCAAATAAACATCTATCTTCACCAGGACAGGGAATAGACATCTATCTTCACCAGGACAGGGAATAGATATCTATCTTCACCAGGACAGGGAATCACCACAGACAGGAATAGACATCTATCTTCACCAGGACAGGGAATAGATATCTATCTTCACCAGGACAGGGAATAGATATCTATCTTCACCACAGGGAATAGGACAGGGAATAGACATCTATCTTCACCAGGACAGGGAATAGACATCTATCTTCACCAGGACAGGGAATAATATCTATCTTCACCAGGACAGGGAACCTAAACAAGCTTAAACAGCAGGAAGGCGAGAAGTCAAAGGTCATTGTGAGGGCAGGGA
This sequence comes from Tenualosa ilisha, assembly GCA_015244755.2. Taxonomy (NCBI): domain Eukaryota; kingdom Metazoa; phylum Chordata; class Actinopteri; order Clupeiformes; family Clupeidae; genus Tenualosa; species Tenualosa ilisha. The sequence goes on from PYXC01000906.1 coordinate 251,231, forward strand.
GGTCTCTGTCATTGGTTTACAGGTGATGTCTGCTCTGGGGGTATAAAAGGGAATCCTAGTCTCCAGGAAGACAGGCTTGTTACTATACATTCCTTGTGTAGGTTTGTGTGGGTAACTTGTCCCGGCACTTCCTAACAACTTTGCACACACACACACACACACACAGACACACACACACACACACACACACACACACAGACACACACACAGACTCCCTCTTCCTGCATGACCCAGTTGGGTCGGACCCTTGAGCCGTGTGTTCTGTGTGTTCAGTTGAGTTCCTGTGTTCTGTGTGTGGTGCCACCCTGTGTCCTGTGTGTTGTTCTCTTGTGTTCCTGTGTTGTGCCACTCTTGCTCCATATAATTGTTCCTCTCCCATCTCTTTTTCATCCATCTCTTTCTCTCTCTTTCTATCTCACTTCCACTCCATACCTCTCCATGTCTCTTTCTCTCTCCCCCCATGTCTCTGTCTTTCTCTCTCTATCCCCCCATCTCTCCTCTCTCTCTCTCTCTCTCTCTTTCCATCCACCCCTCCGAGTGCCTGCCAAAGTGGATCAGGAGTGTCTGATTTATGAGTCTGTTGTTTTCACTCTCAGTTTTTTTCTGCTCTCTCTTTTTTTATGGCCCATTTGTAGGTGTGTGTGTGTGTGTGTGTGTGTGTGTGTGTGTGTGTGTGTGTGTGTTTGTCTGTAGTGAATTCCAGAGGGAGGGGATTTAGGCCTCTTCATCTGCCAACGGATCCACAGCCACAACAGATGAAGGGCCTACTGATTTTCCATGCTGCTCTAGATGCCATCAGGACCTGACGGAGAGGCGGCCGCACTGCATCGGCCCACTTGCTCCGCATCGGCCCACTTGCTCCGCATCGGCCCACTTGCTCCGCACTGGTCCACTGGCTCCGCACTGGTCTTGCTGTGACCCAATAGCCCAAAGAGCTGAAGCCCAGTGGCCAGATGGCAAATCAAGTGGACAGACAGGGAGCATCAAAAAGAGACCTGAGAGAGAGAGAGAGAGAGAGAGAAAGAGAGAAAGAGTGGCTTCAAGAAGAGACCTGTGAGAGAGAGAGAGAAAGAGAGAAAGAGATAGATAGAGACAGTTAGAGAGAGAGAGAGAGAGTTTCCCTCCAGTTTCTGGCATCCACTACTTTGCTCCTGTTTTCTCTCTAGGTACACAAATTTGTGCAAATAACTCAGCAATGTAGGTCAAGTCAGGAGGTAATCCACACACACACACACACACACACACACACACACACACACACACACACAGA
>PYXC01000906.1:255000-270000 GCA_015244755.2 Tenualosa ilisha
TGCTTTTTCTCTCTTTCTTAGCCTGTTTCTCTTGGTGTGCCTCACAAAACACACACACACACACACACACACACACACACACTCATTTACACTGCATCTTCCAACCCTCTTCTCTTTCAGTCTGCAATGATAGAGTGATACAAAGACCACACACCCTCTCTGCTAAAGAACTGATACAGTGACTCAAGCATGCAAGTGACTTTTTCTGGTGTTTATCACAGGGAACGCCAAATGCACATGCACAGTCACACAGACGCAGATAGTCACACACACACACACACACACACACACACACACACACACACACACACACACACCAGAGAGCTGGTGCAAAGCGAGCATATCACAGTAGTCAGACAGAGCTTCTAGCCAAAAACAGCGCCCAGCAATGATCCACAGTGGAAAAATGCACACACACACATACACACACACACACACACTCACGCACACACACACACACACACACACACACACACACAGACACCAATGCAGTAGTGTATGATTGCAAACCCAGTGAGATGAGTTGGCCCACTATTGTTAAGTTCAAAAGCACAACTGAACAGTAATGTAGACTAGCTTGATCCATACATATGAACACTGACTGGTGTGTTACTAAATATGAACACTGACTGGTGTGTTACTGAATATGAACACTGACTGGTGTGACTGTAAACACTGACTGGTGTGTTACTGTAAACACTGACTGGTGTGTTACTGTATATGAACACTGACTGGTATGTTACTGAATATGAACACTGACTGGTGTGTTACTGAATATGAACACTGACTGGTGTGTTACTGAATATGAACACTGACTGGTGTGACTGTAAACACTGACTGGTGTGTTACTGTAAACACTGACTGGTGTGTTACTGTATATGAACACTGACTGGTATGTTACTGAATATGAACACTGACTGGTGTGTTACTGTAAACACTGACTGGTATGTTTCTGAATATGAACACTGACTGGTGTGTTACTGAATATATACACTGACTGGTGTGTTACTGAATATGAACACTGACTGGTGTGTTACTGTAAACACTGACTGGTGTGTTACTGTATATGAACACTGACTGGTGTGTTACTGTAAACACTGATTGGTGTGTTACTGAATATGAACACTGACTGGTGTGTTACTGTATATGAACACTGACTGGTGTGTATGGCTAATTTATTGTTGTATATACCTGCAGTAGCGACACTCTCTGTCACTCTGGCTGAGCACTCTGCCTCAGTTTCCCTCCAACATACACATGCACACAAATCACACACACACACACACACACACGACAAATCATCAGCCACCATTGACAAAATAGGATTTGCCTTTTTTTAGTAAACCACCAGATGTTTTCCCGACTACAACACACACACACACGCACACACACACACACACCTATGTTAGATAAATCACATGTCTAACCCTATGTGTGATGGATATATCACACGCTTAACCCCATGTGAGATATCGTCTAACCTTACGTGTGATATATCACATCTGATCCTATCACAGATGTATTGCATGCCTAACCATATGACTAACCCCATCACAGATATAACACACGACTAACACTATGTTAGATATATCACATTTCTAACCCTATGTCAGATATATCAAATCACTAATCCTAATCCCACTAATCCAGATATAATCACTCATCATCACTCCTCATGGGTCCTCCTAGGAAGGACTGCCTCTGCTGTTGCCTCCAGCACTGTGGAACATGGCGGCCACTGACCATCCCTGCAGTGGTTGAGTTGCCATGCACCATCCCTTAGTTATGCTGCTATCCTAGTGCTGCCACAGACCTCTCATATATCAGTCAGAGATATATCACATGCCTAACTCTATGTGTGATATATCACATGCCTAATTCTATGTGTGATATATCACATGCCTAATTCTATGTGTGATGTATCACATGTCTAAATCTATGTGAAATATGCCAGAACTAACTGCATGTTTTGTATGCCATGACTTAAAGTTGGGATTTGGATTTGAGTTGTCCAGGCCTCTTCCTGCTAAAGAACTGATACAGTGACTCAAGCATGCAAGTGACTTTTTCTGGTGTTTATCACAGGGAATGCCAAATGCACATGCACAGTCACACACACACAAACACACACCAGAGAGCTGGTGCAAAGCGAGCATCTCACGTGTTGAGTAGTCAGACAGAGCTTCTAGCCAAAAACAGCGCCCATCAGCGCACACACACGCACACACGCACACACAGAGTTTTTAGCCCAAAACACCATCCATCAAAACCTGGTCAGAACCCACATTCTCTCTGTCTTTCTCTCTCTCTCTCTCACACACACGCATAAACACTATCCCTCTCTTACACATACTCACACACACATACACACACAAGCACACACTCTCGTGCTAGCCAACCCCCTAAAATTAGCAAGATGGTGATGATGCCTCCCTCTCAATTTTTCATGATGTTTACCGAACTCTTTGTACATCAGGGAAGATCAAGGTGACGTTTTCCATCTGAGGCAGGAAATATTTATTAAGGATTGGGGGAGGAAGTTTTGGGGTGTCTGTGTGTGTGTGTGAGTGTGTGTGTGTGTGTGTGTGTGTTTTGTGTGTCTCTGTGTGTGTGTGTCTGTGTGGGAGGAGAACCAGAGTGGAAAGCAGGTCATCTGGAAATGGGATTGCTGCTGTGAACACTGTGGTGCTGTATTGTGTTTCAAAAATATGTGTGTGTATGTATGTGTGTGTGTGTGTGTGTGTGTGTGAGCTTCTTATGTAATTACAAAAAAAGAAAACACTCCTCCCATGTGTGTTGCACTGGGAGGAAATGAAGATTTCAGGTTGATATGTGTTAACCAGGTTTTAATCTGACATCCCCTTCAGATTTCTCCAGTTTTGTAAACAAATAAACATAAATAGACACATTTCATAAACAACAAACAGCTAATTAACTGATGGCATCAGCTGACACTTCTGGTGTTCCTCAGTGTAAACACTGGTGCCCTCAAGGATGTGACGTGTCAGATGCAGGTTCTAGAATGCATCTCACATTCTGATATTATAGAATGCAGGTTCTAGAATGCATCTCACATTCTGATATTATAGAATGCAGGTTCTAGAATGCATCTCACATTCTGATATTTCCATTCACAGGGCTGCCATCAAAATGCGTAAAAATGTTTTAATGTTTTAATGTTATAATCTTATTTAAATCAGCAAAGGCTTTGTGTTTGTCACTAGATGTACAGCAGACAGTTAGGCTTTGATTTGTTAAAACCAATGGAGATCTAAACTTTTTTTGTCTTTTGACACGCTGCAGATGTGCCCGGCGGGTGCTGACCTTAAGAATCAGGGTGAGGGTTAGGTTAAGTCAGTGGTGCCCACACTGTGCAAGCTCCTTTTGAAATGGCTTCATCAAAAAAGGGGGTTTGATTCAAGATTATTCCAGTTTACTTGCCAGACAATATTCTGAATTTCAACAGCAGTGGACTGCAATGTACACAGCCATGTGTAGTATGAACTAGAATCAAAGGCAAGTTGTGCTGTCTTCCTGTGTCGATGAGAAGCTCCAGGACTCTTATAACATACATCACACAGACATCAAAACCCATCTCATGTTCTGATTGAGGGGTTTACATAACTCAGTATTTCAGTTAATACAGACATATGCCAGGGAGTTTTCAGAATCCGGAACTCAGCCAAATTCAGAATGAGGAGTCTACACACGCAACCTGAATATTGTCAATATTCCGATTAGAACAGAAATATGCCATGTATGTAAACGCACACACACCACATACACCCAGTACAGACACATGCATTCAACAGGGCCTGTTATGACTCCACCTGCCCCCTTCGAACCCCCCTGATTGTCCTCTTCTAACTCAGTCCAAGTCTACTCTGGTTCACATTGTTTCACTTTCAGCAAAGTGTCTGCAATCCCTCGACTGGCGTCCGTTTCCTTCCCTGTGGGCAGACACTTTCTGTGAACCTTAAAACTATTGGGCGTGTCAGAGCTCTCTGTTTGCTGATTGGCCAGTCGGAGCAAACCTAAGTTAATGGAGAGATCCCTGACTGTGCTGAACTGAAATAGCACTAGGTGGCGCTAGTTGGCTAATCCCAGTATACACTGTTCTCTCTATTTGTTTTAATGTAAGTCAGTGAGACAGAACTACAATCATTTTCACACTTGTCTTCAAGATGGTGTTGCCATCAAGACAACTTCAGGTCATTTACTGGCTTTAACTTACTGGCTGAAAAATAGTTTGTCTGTAGAAACCCTCTACTCAGTACCACAAAAAGTGTGATGTTGTTTTGAGTTTTACATTTTGTATCGACACAATGACCTGCCCCACACACTGCCATTTAAAATAGTGTTTTGTATGGACACAATGACATGCCCCACACACTGCCATTTAAAATAGTGTTTTGTATGGACACAATGACATGCCCCACACACTGCCATTTAAAATAGTGTTTTGTATGGACACAATGACATGCCCCACACACTGCCATTTAAAATAGTGTTTTGTATGGACACAGTGACATGCCCCACACACTGCCATTTAAAATAGTGTTTTGTATGGACACAATGACATGCCCCACACACTGCCATTTAAAATAGTGTTTTGTATGGACACAGTGACATGCCCCACGCACTGCCATTTAAAATAGTGTTTTGTATGGACACAGTGACATGCCCCACACACTGCCATTTAAAATAGTGTTTTGTATGGACACAATGACATGCCCCACACACTGCCATTTAAAATAGTGTTTTGTATGGACACAGTGACATGCCCCACGCACTGCCATTTAAAAATAGTGTTTTGTATGGACACAGTGACATGCCCCACACACTGCCATTTAAAATAGTGTTTTGTATGGACACAATGACATGCCCCACACACTGCCATTTAAAAATAGTGTTTTGTATGGACACAATGACATGCCCCACACACTGCCATTTAAAATAGTGTTTTGTATGGACACAATGACATGCCCCACACACTGCCATTTAAAATAGTGTTTTGTATGGACACAGTGACATGCCCCACACACTGCCATTTAAAATAGTGTTTTGTATGGACACAGTGACATGCCCCACGCACTGCCATTTAAAATAGTGTTTTGTATGGACACAGTGACATGCCCCACGCACTGCCATTTAAAAATAGTGTTTTGTATGGACACAGTGACATGCCCCACACACTGCCATTTAAAATAGTGTTTTGTATGGACACAGTGACATGCCCCACGCACTGCCATTTAAAAATAGTGTTTTGTATGGACACAGTGACATGCCCCACGCACTGCCAAAGTATGTGATTGTGCATTATGATCCACTCGCAGTCCTGTGAAGATAGCCTGAGAAAGTGTGTTATTCTGGGCTGTTCCCAGATCTGTCCAGCAGGCAGCCGCTCACAGCTGCAGCAAGTCCTTTGCATCATTATAGCAGGAGTAACACTGAGGCATCAGGCATCGTGTTCAGCCCTCCTTGTGTGCAGACAGTATAAAGTCATGCATGTCTACCTGCACGTGTCCACCAAACAAGGCCACCGAACAAGGATCCTTGTGTGCTAAATGTATCCTTGTGTGCCAAATGTGTCCTTGTGTGCTAAATGTGTCCTTGTGTGCCAAATGTGTCCTTGTGTGCTAAATGTATCCTTGTGTGCTAAATGTATCCTTGTGTGCTAAATGTGTCCTTGTGTGCCAAATGTGTCCTTGTGTGCTAAATGTATCCTTGTGTGCTAAATGTATCCTTGTGTGCTAAATGTGTCCTTGTGTACTAAATGTATCCTTGTGTGCTAAATGTATCCTTGTGTGCTCAATGCGTTAATGTAAATCCCTTTCTCCAATATGTATCATCCCTACTGTTGCCATCTTCAGTCCTCACAGAAGGTTTGACTTTTGCAGACGATCTTGTGGATGATGCTCTTGAAGGCACGGGGTGAAATCTCATCAGATTACTTAGAAAACATTGACATGTGGAATGCTTCATGTCTTCCAGCCTACAATTGGCAAAAAGGTCAACACCAAGTCTAAGGAAAACATTCATCATTTCAAATAAAAGCATTCATTATTTATCTAACAAAAACTGTATGCCTTGTTCAAAGAATTATTGAGTGTCTCCATTAAAAACAAGGAAATCTAAGTGACCCGGAACTTTCGATTGGGAGTGTATGTGTGTGTGTGTATTTATGTACACATGTATGTGTTTATATATATATGTGTGTGTGTGTGTGTGTGTGTGTGTGTGTGTATACACATAACTTCCCTTCCTGTATAACATCTTGTTCTCTCCTGTTCATCCCCAGACAACACACATATGTCTGCACACTGCTGGGCCCAAGTAGAGGGATTCCATCCAAAGAGAGATTATTTGCTCATTACCATGATGTCTATACAACATCTGCAATTCATCAAAAATGACCATGGGCCAATGCTTAAATGATACATCATAACGGCAACCCTCCCCTTCATTTATTAAGTCAGACTTCTTATTTCATATTATAATCCAGACACAAGTAGATTCAAGTTAAGAAACTATTGTCAGAGGCAAAAAATAGGTCAGCCAAAAATATTTCATTTTGACGTCACATCTGAGTGTAGCTCCCGCTTTTCAGTGGCTGATCATGTTACAGGCAGGCAGGCAGCTCTAGTTTTCTGCCCGTCAGCTTCTCTGCTCTTGCAAGAGTGAGAAAAAGTACATATATGTTTTAATACCAAGCCAATTCACCATCGTCCGTTACTAATATGATTTTAATGCCTTAATTACTAATATGATTTTAATGCCTTAATTACTAATATGATTTTAATGCCTTAATTACTAATATGATTTTAATGCCTTAATTACGTAAAAAGTATGCATCTTTACGTCAATCCTCACCAGAGCAAACTGAACTAGATATGATGTTATTAAATCACCAGCTTTCTAGAATCTTGGAAGCAAAGCGTGGTACCGGCGACCCACTGGCCTGATCGTGGGCAACAATTCAAGAGCTGAGACAAAAGAGAACTCAATGATGCACGGCTGACTCCTTAAAGACGTTCTAAAACTGTCTACATGTGGTTGATCTACAGCCGACGTCGACTGGATGCATGTGTGCTGTCTGGGTCCATTGTGACCTGTAAGATAATTACTGCTCTGAGGTTGTTCTGGACTGCAGTGGGACGAGTTGGTGTGGTTTGGGGGGGATGAAGAGCTTTAGTGTGTGGGAATGTCTTTTATGGGACCCCCTTGAAGACAGATAAATTGTAAAAATTGTAAAATGTGTATCTGTGTGTGGTGTGTGTGTATGTGTGTGAGCGCATGTATGTGTCTGTGTGTGGTGTGTGTATGTGTGTGTGTGCGGGGTGTGTGCATGTGTGTGTGTGTGTGTGTGCCTCCAACCTTGGCTTGAATATTATAGTGAAGGGCATTGAGACATGATTTCTCTCGTCCTCCGATGTGCCTGTTGGAATATAAAACAATCTCACCTAAGACATCACCTGGTGTGTATGCATGTATGTGTGTGTGTCTGTGTCTGTGTCTGTGTGTGTGTGTGTGTGTGTGTGTGTGTGTGTGTACGTATGTGTATGTCTGAGAGAGAGAGGTTCTTACAAGAAGATTTCATGATGTGAAAAATGTGGTAGACAGTACACACACACATTCTCACACACACACACACACCCACACAGATTCACGCACACCCACACAAATTCGTGCACACACACACACACCCACACACACACTCTCTCTCGCTTCAGCAAAATGTTCAAGTGTGTCTCTCTCAACTCCCCATTTGGGGGCGCTGCTTCTCAGACCACCGTGTCACCCAGGTCACCCTGTGAACTGAAATAAAAATACTAGGACCACGATGACTATGACTCAGGGAGTCTGACTATACTATGATTATGACTCAGAGAATCTGACTATACTATGACTACGACTTAGGGAGTCTGACTATATACTATGACTATGACTATGACTCAGGGAGTCTGACTATACTATGACTACTATGACTATGACTCAGGGAGTCTGACTATACTATGACTACTATGACTATGACTCAGAGAGTCTGACTATACTATGACTATCACTATGACTCAGGGAGTCTGACTATACTATGACTACTATAACTATGACTCAGTGAATCTGACTATACTATGACTATGACTATGACTCAGGGAGTCTGACTATACTATGACTACTATGACTATGACTCAGGGAGTCTGACTTGACTATGACTATGACTCAGGGAGTCTGACTTGACTATGACTACGATGACTATGACTCAGGGAGTCTGACTATACTATGACTATGGCGCAGGGAGTCTGACTATATTATGACTACTATGACTATGACTCAGGGAGTCTGACTATACTATGACTATGACTATGACTCAGTGAGTCTGACTATACTATGACTATGACTATGACTCAGGGAGTATGACTACTATGACTATGACTATGACTCAGGGAGTATGACTATACTATGACCACTATGACTATGACTCAGGGAGTCTGACTATACTATGACTATGACTATGACTCAGTGAGTCTGCTTATAGGGAGGGAGAGTGATCTCATCGCCCCCTGCTGTCCATGTTCCAATCTTTATGGCCAAATGAAAAAAACTATATTTTGGTTCATCCTCTAAAGTTAAGGCAGTGGCTTACATGTAGCAACACTGGTCATCATACTTCATTTTTGCTCATCTTAATTTTTCTCTCCAGTTTTAATGGTTTTGAATTTCTTTCCAACGCTGTGTAGGGAGCTACACTAGAAGCAGGTAACGCATGTCACTGTGGTTTGCGTGCCTCCTGGACTTGTCATCTGGTGGCCATTTCCCCGGTGGGCCGACATGCTTTTTGGGTTGGGGTAAGGCCTAGGCACTACCCCATCTTTTTGTTCTTCTCTTCATCTGATTGATCCGTAACTATGAATCAGCGCCCCATTCATTCTCATTCATAACATGAGGCTGGCCCATTAAGGTCTACACATCCCCCTTGGTCTCTTTGCGGACACGTAACCTAATTTTTAAAAACTCTGATTTTTTTTCTCACATGAAATACATATCCTTGATAATGGTCTTAATGTACACTCTGTCACCACCAATGAGATGTTGAAATGCAGAGGGGTACAGAGAAATTGTTCCAAAAAAAAATAATGTCCCTACACGCAGGCACCTGCTGCCTGCTGTGCTCCATTCACAGGCAGAGAATGGCCTTCTTCAGACACAGGCCTAGGTTAGAGGTGGAGGTGCTACCGGCCCTGATGTGCACACAGAGAGTAGGATGACTGAAAGAGATGAGGGAGTGAGCATAGAACTTGCAGTATGGAGAACTGCTTTCAAAACACTTGATCAATCTAACCTAAACAGAAGTGGTGTCGGCTGTTTGCAAAATTATGATAATGCTACAACAACTTTTTAGGCTTGCACAAATAGTATGTCTTGTTACATTTATGAGCGCAGGTGTAGTTCACCACCAGGACATAATGTCCGTGTTGACAGTGTTACAGACCCATATCGAACCTACCATTTGTTTCAAAAATACTTGAGAAAATAGTGTCTAAGCAAATCTGTAGCTTCTTAAATGACAATAATATCCAGGAAACCTTCCAGTCAGGCTTTAGAACTAATCATAGCACAGAATCAGCCCTAGTTAAAGTCTTCAATGACCTCCTTATCGCATCTGATAATGGATATATATCAATATTAATCCTATTGGATCTTAGTGCTGCATTTGACACTATTGGTATCCTACTACACAGACTTGAACACATGATAGGCATCAAAGACACTGCATTAGCCTGGTTCAAATCATACCTCTCTGGTCGCTACCAGTTTGTACACGCTCATAATGAGTCATCAACCCATACCAAAGTAAATTTTGGTGTACCCCAAGGCTCAGTGCTAGGTCCCCTGCTGTTCTCCCTGTACATGTTACCGTTAGGATCTGTTATAAGGAAACATGGTATCACTTTCCACTCCTATGCTGATGATACCCAGCTTTACCTTTCTATGAAGCCTAATGACTATATGCCAATGACTAAACTTGATGCATGTCTCCTAGACATCAAAACCTGGATGACTAATAATTTCCTTTGTTTAAATTCTGATAAAACTGAAGTTATGATGATTGGCCCTAAACAGCTGACCAACACTCTACCTCATCACCAAAACTTACTCAGTGGCCTGTCACTGTCATGTAATGCAAAAGTTAAAGACCTTGGGGTAATTATTGACCAGGACCTCTCTCTAAATAGTCATGTAAAACACATTTCAAAAACATCTTTTTTTCACCTACGAAATATTGCTAAGGTTAGAAAGTTCTTATCCTTTGAGGATGCTGAAAAATTAATACACGCATTTATTACTTCCAGGCTCGACTATTGCAATGCTCTGTTCTCTGGGTGTAGCAATACTTGCATCAAAAACCTACAACTAATACAAAATGCTGCGGCCCGAACTCTCACCAGGACTAAAAAATATGAACATATCTCTCCTATCCTTGCTTCCCTACATTGGCTCCCTATTAAAAGTCGAATTGATTTTAAAATACTCCTCCTAACCTACAAAGCCCTCAAGGGCGACGCACCAACATATATTAAAGACTTACTTGTCCCTTACCACCCTCCTAGAACCCTAAGATCCCAAAATGCTGGTCACCTTGTAATCCCAAGAATATCAAAATCTACGATAGGAGGAAGAGCCTTTTGTTACCGTGCACCCCTCCTGTGGAATAATCTCCCCCCCCACATTCGACAAGCGCACACTCTCAATACCTTTAAGTCTAGACTTAAAACCTTCCTCTTTACTGTTTCCCATAGTTAGGGATGGTGCATGGCAAATCATCACTTCTCATGGGTCTTTTGGAAGGGACTGCCTCTGCTGTTGCCCCCAGTTGCGAGGCATGGCAGCCACTGACCATCCCTGCAGTGGTGCTGGGTTACCATGCATCATACCTTAGTTATGCTGCTATAGCCTAGCGCCGCCGCACAACCTTCATGTGTCATGCCGTACAACTCCCTCTCTCTCTCTTTCAGCTCTCTCTCAATATTTATATGTATATATATATTTTATACACATGTATGTATGCCCAAATTACACATTTGCTTTCTGATGTGTGAGCCTGGCCTAATTCACTATTTTCCTCTGTCCACAATTATCTTTGCTGAGTGTCATCCCTGTCTCATTCTGGCGGACTCCTCTCACCCTCCACTCCTGAGTGGACTACAACCAACACTACGGGAGGCCCATGTCAGGACCGACTCCCCATCACAGAGGACCTTCCTGGACGCCGATGCTGGGCCCGACTCCCCCTCCTGAGGTTTCGTGATTGACCCCCCCTCACAATGGCGCTGTCAAATGGACCCTTACTGTTACCCCCATGACCCATCTCACTCCTTTGAGTTTGTCACTATGCCTGGCCGCTGCTACATTGTCCAGCCATAATTCCTGATAACCACCTATAGACTGATTACCATGTAATGTAAAAGTGGGATAATACTCTATTATGAACTATTATGAACCTTAGCTAAACCATAGGCAACTTATAGTCTGTCATGGTTACTACTGATTGTAATTTTTCTCCATGACCCCTGGCAGTTGGGTTAGCCCCTTGAGTCGTGGATCTGCCCAAGGTTTCTTCCTAGATTAACTGAACATAAGGGAGTTTTTCCTTGCCCCTGTTGCTCTTGGGTGCTCCTTCTGTGAAGCGCCATGAGACAATACTATTGTAAAAGGCGCTGTAGAAATAAAACTGAATTGAATTGAATTGACCAACTGATAAAACTGATCCCAAAACACATTTCAGGACACACAAACTAGCTTTTTACAAAGTTAGCTTAAAACTGAATTTTAACGTTTGGTTGAGACAAGTTACTTAAACAGCAGTGCACCCATATGAGATCCCAAATCTGCATATGACTGTCTTTGGAACTGCGTGCCCGCAACAGAGCTGAATAGCCTATGGGACTTAAATCCTGTGATTGACAGATTGATAGGCCATTACGCCATTTCAAAAGTTGGAGAACGCTGGGCTCCTGCAGATGCCAGCAACAAAGACCAGGAAGTGTACAGGCCTAAAAATCATCAGATTAATTGCCTTGTCGTTTATACTCAACTGAATAATCTGAGTCATTTACTTTTAAATGATTTAGGTTTTTGTCATCACGACTCCCAATATACTACATAGCATTAAATTGATCCTGGGAAGTTAAATCAGTAGACCCACATGAATTCCCAATTGAGTTGCTTTCTGGTCATGCTGAAAGGCTTTTGAGTTTGTGTTCCACAGTGTGATTAGCTTTTTTCATTGATGTACTGTATTCATTCATTATGGCCTATCAGTGTTCATAGTTTGTGGTTTCCAGTGTGTCCATAAAGACATAGTAGACATAGACATACATAGCAGACATAGACATAGTGGATATAGACATAGTGGATATAGACATAGTGGATATAGACATAGTGGATATAGACATAGTGGATATAGACATAGTAGATCGAGACGTAGTAGACAGAGACATAGTAGACACTGTGCTTATATAGACACAGCCTATAGGAACCACTATAGTAACTCCCCATGTGCAGCAATGCCATTCAATGTCTAGTATTGTTATAGGCCAACAAGAATTGGGCAATCATGTCTATGGTTACTTCTTTAAATGCCAATAGCCTGTCATAGTTAAGAGAGTCATGGTCAAGAGAGTCATAGTCAAGAGAGTCATGGTCAAGAGAATCATGGTCAAGAGAGTCATGGTCAAGAGAGTCATAGTCAAGAGAGTCATGGTCAAGAGAATCATGGTCAAGAGAGTCATGATGAGAAAGCATGAAAAAGATCCCATGCATGTTGTTTGTGATCTCATTGTGGAGAAAGAGCTGGTAGTGTGAACCTTACATCCAAAGCCATGGTCTTATTGTGGGCCGATTCAAACAGAAGGAGCTGGTAGTGTGAACCTTACATCCAAAGCCATGGTCTTATTGTGGGCCGATTCAAACAGAAGGAGCTGGTAGTGTGAACCTTACATCCAAAGCCATGGTCTTATTGTGGGCCGATTCAAACAGAAGGAGCTGGTAGTGTGAACCTTACATCCAAAGCCATGGTCCAAGCTAATCATACCAATGAACAAGGAGAGTGTAAAATCCATTTAGACTGGATGGGCACAATTAAAAATTTTTAAAAGAAGGCAAAATTTCACCTGACACTTTTACAGTTAGTAGATCATCCCAATATATACAATGATAAATATTTTTGGTGTCCAAGTTCAATGTCATGTCTTCGGATTTTGAAAAAAATCATGTCTGTAGATTGGCTTTGGGGTTAGGAACACGACCGCTAGGATCACTGGGCTTCACTTTCACTCCCCATACAGAGGTGAGTAGTAGTGAGTGCAGGCCTGTGCAGTATCACTCTGGAGAGTAGCATTCAGAGGTGAGTAGTAGTGAGTGCAGGCCTGTGCAGTATCACTCTGGAGAGTAGCACTCAGAGGTGAGTAGTAGTGAGTGCAGGCCTGTGCAGTATCACTCTGGAGAGTAGCACTCAGAGGTGAGTAGTAGTTAGTGCAGGCCTGTGCAGTATCACTCTGGAGAGTAGCACTCAGTGGTGAGTAGTAGTGAGTGCGGGTTGTGCAGTATCACTCTGGAGAGTAGCACTCAGAGGTGAGTAGGAGTGAGTGCAGGCCTGTGTAGTATCACTCTGGAGAGTAGCACTCAGAGGTGAGTAGCAGTGAGTGCAGGCCTGTGCAGTATCACTCTGGAGAGTAGCACTCAGAGGTGAGTAGCAGTGAGTACAGGTTGTGCAGTATCACTCTGGAGAGTAGCACTCAGAGGTGAGTAGTAGTGAGTGCTGCCTGTGCAGTATCACTCTGGAGAGTAGCACTCAGAGGTGAGTAGTAGTGAGTGCAGGCCTGTGCAGTATCACTCTGGAGAGTAGCACTCAGAGGGGAGTAGTAGTGAGTGCAGGCCTGTGCAGTACCACTCTGGGCCCAAAAATCAGGGCAGATAAAAACAGCTGCTGGATTGAAATGTCAGGAGCGTATCTCAAAGTGCCAGCGCATTAACCTTCTGTGTGTGTGTGTGTATGTGTGTGTGTGTGTGTGTGTGTGTGTGTGTGTGCATTAACCTTCTCACCCACAGAGCTGTTCTCCCCTGGGGCGCTGCCCGCCACTGAACCCCATTGATTAAAAACACAATCTGGTTACTGCTGCACAACACGCAACAGCACACACACACACACACACACACACACACACAGGTTGAGATGAGGCCTCTCCCACCTTTATACACACATACACACACACAGAGAACTTGAGAGAGATGAAAAGAGAGATGGAGTGAGAGAATATGTGTGGAAGAACTGCGTAAGCAAACAAGGGCTTACAAACTGCTGTGAAAGAGAATAAGAGGGGGAGGGGTAGAAAAAGATCTAGCTCTGCGTATGTGTATGTGTGTGTGTATATGTGTGTGTGTGTGTGTGTGTGTGAAAGAGAGAGAGAGAGAGAGTGAGTGGAAAGAGAGAAGAGAGAGAGAGGAAATGGGAGGTGGTGAAGTTGACTGACCAAAGAAAGAATTCCGGTCCAGGCCCTGTTTTCATCCTAACCCAGAAAACTGGGTATGGAGGGAGAAAAGCAAGAAGGGGGGGGGGTTAGAGAGGGAGGAGAAAAGGAGATCCAGAGCGGATGTGGAGAGGGGAGGAACAGAGAAGAGAGGAGGAGGAGGAGGAGGAGGAGGAGGGAAAAGGGATTTGAAGAGAAGCGCAGGGGGAGATCAGAGAAAAGTGAGTGTGTGTGTGTATGTGTTTGTGTGTGTGTGTGTTTGTTTGCATGTGTGTGTGTGTGTTGACAACAGAAGCAGAGCAGTACATTGGGAAGCACAAAGGTAGAAGTGTTTTGTGTCTCAGACATGGATAATGTCACACTGCGCTGCTATCAGCCTGTGGAACACGCGCACGCTGTGTGTTTGTGTCAACAACACTGCAGCTCTTTGAGGTGTGGCCATTCACGTATGTTGTATGATCTTTCCCTCACT
>PYXC01000906.1:275000-322500 GCA_015244755.2 Tenualosa ilisha
CTGCGCATCACACACCAAACTCCCCAGTATGATTTCCTTAGTGTTAACATCAAAGAAGACCAGACCTGGGATAGCCACACTGACCTGGGATAGCCACACTGACCTGGCGTAGCCACACTGACCTGGGATAGCCACACTGACCTGGGATAGCCACACTGACCTGGCGTAACCACACTGACCTAGGATAGCCACACTGACCTGGGATAGCCACACTGACCTAGGATAGCCACACTGACCTGGGATAGCCACACTGACCTGGGATAACCACGCTGACCAGATTCTGAAAAAAGCTCAGCAACGTCTCGTCCACCTAAAACGACTAAGGAAGTTTGGTATGCAAACTAAGATCGTGAAGATTAAGGACATTTGGTATGCAAACTAAGATCCTGAAGGCCTTTTACAGACACTTCACAAAGTCATGGACTGTTTCAGCTGCTACCATCTGGCAAGCGATATCGTAGTCTTAAGGCTCGAATCACCAGATCCCAGATAGTTTTTTTCCACCAAGCAACAAGGCTTCTGATCACTAAAACAATGATAGCCTAAGCCTGTGTTTGTCTTTTCACTACAACACTTTCCTAAGCTGAACTGCATAGACATTAAAAGTTGTCTCACCACATTTTGTTTTAACTGCAGGTTAAACTAAACGATTACTTTCTTGTGATCTGAGACACCTAAATGGAGTGTATTTCTGAGACATGTCATAGATATATTTTGGACCAGTCTAATTAAGTGCTTTAAAAACCATCAGCAGTGCTTTAAAATCAATTTTGTGACTCACTGGGAGCCAGTGCAATGACCTAAACACTGGGCTAATGTTCTCATTTCTTCTTGTCCTTGTTAGAACCCTCACTTCTGCATTTTGTATCATCTGGAGTTTCTTAGTAGTCTTTTTTGGAAGTCCTATCAAAATACAGTTCCAGTAGTCAAGCCTACTAGAGATAAAAGCATGCAAGTTTCTCCATGTCACTTTCTGACCTAACACTTCTTAGTTTGGGAATATTTTTAAATTATAAAATGCAGATTTAGAGACTGATTTCAAGTGACTGCTAAAATGAAAATACCAGTGGTGACACCAATATTTTTAACTTTGTTTTAAGCCCCTCTGTTTCAAGAAAGACACTAATCCCGAGTCTTTGCTAGCTATTCCCAAATACAATGACTTCAGTTTTGTCTGAATTTAGCTGAAGAAACATGCAACATCCAGTTTTTCAAGGTACTGATGGAGGGATTCCAGGGGGGCTTAGTCATTAGGTGAAAAAGCAAGGTACATTTCAGTGTCATCAGCATAGCTATGAAATCTGATTGAGTTGTTGATTTGCCCATAGGGGAGTGTGTTGCCTTTAAGGCAAATTGTTTAGGGACTTTTAATTTGATTCACTGCACTAGAAGCAATGCCGTAAGTACAAGATTCATTGATATGTTAATAGGATGATGTTAAAATACCGTTTCAAAAGGAAAGTCTACTGATAGTTATAATATTTATTTACATATATTTACAGGTAAAAGTGCAGTAATTCATGCAAAAGCAGCAGCGGCTAAAGTATGGGCAGAATATGCCGAAAAAGAGGCTAAAGCTAAAACAGAAAAGGCAGCTAAAGAAGCAGCTAAAGAAGCAGCTAAAGAAGCTAAAGCAGCTAAAGCAGCAGCTAAAGCAGCAGCTAAAGCAGCAGCTAAAGAAGCAGCTAAAAAAGCTAAAGCAGCTAAAGCAGCTAAAGCAGCAGCTAAAGAAGCAGCTAAAGAAGCTAAAGCAGCTAAAGAAGCTAAAGCAGCTAAAGCAGCTGAGTCCCAGGTGGAGAGTGTAAGAAAAGAGAATGAATTTGAGACACTTGCCATCTGCCGTAAGGCAGCAGCTGCTGAAGCTGAAGCAGCTGACACAATGGCCAAGTGGATTCTGTTCTTTGAAACAGGCCCGTCAGGAGAAGACAAGATGGAGCAGACAAGCGAACACGTCCAGACTCATTTTGGCCCAACTAGCAAGTAACTACAATGGCTAGCCCTCAGACGTCTCAGCCTGCTACGAATGGCACTCTCATTTTCAGTCTGAACAGCCCCTTCTCTTCATACCAGCAGGTTCCTGTTCTTCACATGAGCCACCACACGCTAATAACACTGTCAATGTGGACTTAGCAGAGGATGATGATGCTTATGTTCCACCAGTAGTCAAACTGTCAGACATTTCACACTAAATTGCTCCCTGCTACTACCCCCAGCTGAAAACGAACCAAAGCGTGCCTGCAACTGAACACCTCTCACAATATTTAGCTCAGCATGACCTGATGAGTGCAAGCTTGTATGAGTTTGACGATAAACCTGAAAATGATCGTTCTTGGATGTCTTCGTATAAGAACGCTACTCAAGGGCTGGGGCTCACTGCTACGGAGGGGCTAGACTTCATGACTCAATGGCTTGGCAAAGAATCCAGCAACCAAGTGAAACGCTTGTGCTTAGTGCACGTAGCAAGTCTAGACATAGCACTTAGAAAAGCCTGGGACCATCTTCAGGAATGCTATGCAGCACCTGAGGTAGTTGAAAAGGCACTCTTCACTCGACTCAACAAGTTCCCTATGGTTTTAGCAAAAGAAAATCTGAAGCGAAGGGAACTAGCAGATCTGCTGATGGAAGTGCAATGTGCTTAAGAAGACGGCTACTTTCTAGGTCTGTCCTACCTGGATACTACATAGGGCATTGAACCTATAGTAGCCAAGCTGCCTTATGGACTACAGGAAAAGTGGATCTCTGCAGGTTCAAGGTTTAAAGAAGGAAATGGGGGACGGTTTCCCCCTTTTGAATTCTTTACCAGGCTCATGTGCTACAATGCAAAGAAAAGGAATGATCCCAGCTTTACATTTTTAAACGTTAGTGGATCTTCTGTAAAGGTTAAAAGTCCCCAACCCAAAAGCACCAAGAACCCAATTGCAGTTCACAAGACCAATGTCTCCCCAGCAGGGTCAAGCACTTCCAGTGATCCAAATAAGAGCTGCCCAATACATGCAAAGCCACATCCACTGAAGAAATGCAAAGCCTTTAGAGCCAAAGACCTCCTAGACAGGAAAGCCTTTCTGAAAGAGAGAGGATTCTGCTTTAAGTGCTGTGGCTCAAATAACCATGTGGGAAAGGACAACACTGCAGTAGTGAAATGTTCTGAGTGCTGTACGATCCTGTTCCAAGATATGCCTGGCAACGGTGCATCACATGGTCTGTCCAGATAAAGCCATCAAGACATCACTGAGTGAAGCGGTGATGTGTCTAACTGGTTTGGGCAGTGCTTGATGCCGTGCAAGTTTACTTTCAATTAACGGGAGCAAAGCGGTGTCCCCTGTTTGGCAGATTCTAAAGTGAATGTCATGCAGAATTCTTTACCTCTATTTTGTCGATTGAAGTGACCTATTATTCCAATTATTGCAGCGTTAGCCTACAACACTTGATTGATCCCTGAAAGAGAAGCTGTTTCCTCTTTGCACTCCTAATGCAAGTGGCATTATTGCAACGTTAGCCTACAACACTTGATTGACCCCTGAAAGAGAAACTGTTTCCTCTTTGCACTCCTAATGCAAGTGGCATTATTGCAACGTTAGCCTACAACACTTGATTGACCCCTGAAAGAGAAACTGTTTCCTCTTTGCACTCCTAATGCAAGTGGCATTATTGCAACGTTAGCCTACAACACTTGATTGACCCCTGAAAGAGAAACTGTTTCCTCTTTGCACTCCTAATGCAAGTGGCATTATTGCAGCGTTAGCCTACAACACTTGATTGACCCCTGAAAGAGAAGCTGTTTCCTCTTTGCACTCCTAATGCAAGTGACATTATTGCAACGTTAGCCTACAACACTTGATTGACCCCTGAAAGAGAAACTGTTTCCTCTTTGCACTCCTAATGCAAGTGGCATTATTGCAGCGTTAGCCTACAACACTTGATTGACCCCTGAAAGAGAAACTGTTTCCTCTTTGCACTCCTAATGCAAGTGGCATTATTGCAACGTTAGCCTACAACACTTGATTGACCCCTGAAAGAGAAACTGTTTCCTCTTTGCACTCCTAATGCAAGTGGCATTATTGCAGCGTTAGCCTACAACACTTGATTGACCCCTGAAAGAGAAACTGTTTCCTCTTTGCACTCCTAATGCAAGTGGCATTATTGCAACGTTAGCCTACAACACTTGATTGACCCCTGAAAGAGAAACTGTTTCCTCTTTGCACTCCTAATGCAAGTGGCATTATTGCAACGTTAGCCTACAACACTTGATTGACCCCTGAAAGAGAAACTGTTTCCTCTTTGCACTCCTAATGCAAGTGGCATTATTGCAACGTTAGCCTACAACACGTGATTGACCCCTGAAAGAGAAATTGTTTCCTCTTTGCACTCCTAATGCAAGTGGCATTATTGCAGCGTTAGCCTACAACACTTGATTGACCCCTGAAAGAGAAACTGTTTCCTCTTTGCATTCCTAATGCAAGTGGCATTATTGCAACGTTAGCCTACAACACTTGATTGACCCCTGAAAGAGAAACTGTTTCCTCTTTGCACTCCTAATGCAAGTGGCATTATTGCAACGTTAGCCTACAACACTTAATTGACCCCTGACCCCAGACAACAAAAATAGTCTATTAGGCTATTTCTCTCAATCTTTTGCTCAAATACCTAATAACTGACTGAAGTGTATCCATTAGTTTAAAAAAGAACCACCATTTTAATACATTTTCAGAAATGTCAGAAATAATTTTGTGTTTTGGATAGATCGGTGGAGCTACTTTTGGATTGCTTTTACTTGATTTATTTTTACACCATAAAATCAACATAATTGAAGTTTGGTCAATCATTACTGAAATACACAATTAAAAAAAACATGACTTTTGATTATTATCAAACATTTCAGTTCAATTATATTTACACAGCACCTTGGATAGCATTGTCAATACAATAGTTTTGTCTCATGGCGCTTTACAGCAAGGAGCACCCAAGATCAACAGGGGCAGGAAAACCTCACTTTTGGTAGTTAGTCTAGGAAGAAACCTTGGGCAAATTCATGGCTCAAAGGGCCAACCCAACTGCCAGGGGTAGTTCCAGGGGTAGTTCCTGTAGAGAGATACAGGAAAAGTACAAGATTTTAGCTGAGCCTCATAATAATTCCAGAATGTTGTCCCACAACATTCTATGGTAGTCAAGCCACAGGTGGTTCTGAGACATAGGGCTCTATTTTCATTCTATGGTAGTCAAGCCATAGGTGGTTCTGAGACATAGGGCTCTATTTTCATTCTATGGTAGTCAAGCCATAGGTGGTTCTGAAGCACAGGGCTCTATTTTCATCCTATGGTAGTCAAGCCATAGGTGGTTCTGAGACATAGGGCTCTATTTTCATTCTATGGTAGTCAAGCCATAGGTGGTTCTGAGACATAGGGCTCTATTTTCACGATCATATGCGCATTGTCTAAAGTCTGTCGCGCAAGTTGCTTTGGGGGCGTGCCCGACACAATTTGGTATTTTGATGGCGGGAAAAGCGAACATTGCGCCAAGGCGCATGGTTCAAAAGGGTTGGTCTTAAAGTACTTCATTAGTCATGGGTGTGTTTTGGGCGTAACATACAGTTAACCAATCAGGATTTATACTCTCATTCCCTTTAAAAGCCAGCGGCGCATTTTCCATGGTGTGTTGCTATTACGATGGCGAATTTACCCGGAAGACGATGGAGGAGACCGATCTGCTAGTGCGTGAGGGAAAAGCGTGTGAACAGGTTATCTTCGGGGATGGAAAGAATCCCCCCAAACCTCCACGGGTCAAGGAAGTATGGGAGGAAATATCCTCAGTTGTGTCCTCCGCCTTTGGCAAAAAAAGAACATCCGAACAGTGCCGAAAGCGGTACAATGATGTTAGAAGACTAACATTAAAATACATTTTTTGATTTGATTGACTCTCCACATGAAAAACTTTTGTATAAACCCTGCTGCGCGTTCCTGCTGATGAGAGAAGCAGGGTGTGCGCGCATTGTGGACGCTTTCATATCCCAAAGCGCTGTGCGCCCCTACAATAGCTTTTCAGCAATGCGCAACTGACGACAGACCAGGGTTTTGTTGGTCACTGGCGGATTTAATTTTTGCGTCCTTATAACAGCATCTGGCACGCTTTGCGCCAGACCACACCTCTTCTTTTCACGGACACACCCGTGACGGCGCAGTGTCGTCTGCTATCTAGACAACGTGATTTTTTGCCGGAAAAAATCAACGATGCGCTGGCACGGAACAGCAATAACACCATGCGCATGTCGCGAATGCACAGTGCGCCGCGGCATGATAGGGCCCATAGTGTTAAAGTTAAGGAGTGGGATTGTTCACGGTTCACGGTGCCATTGTGAGTAGGGGTCAGTCGCAGGGCCTCAAGGAAGGAGAGCTGGTCTTGTCATGGGCCTCCTGTTGGGGGGGGGGGCTTATTCCATTTCGGTTGTGGATTTTAATATTCTTGGGATTACAAAGAGACCAGCAGTAAGGGAAAGTAAGTGTGATATTTGTAAACAAATTGATATATAGTGTGATATATGTAAACACATGGATTTATAGGGTTTTGGAACCAAACGTTTCATATATGCCTTTAACTGTCATGTTGCCATTCTAACATCCAAACAATACCCATCCTTATCATACACACACACACACACACACACACACACACACACACACAGAGGAAGAGAGAGAGGTAGACATGACTACATACTGACACGAAAGCACTATCCACCACACACAGACACACACACACACACACACACAGACAGTGAAATGTTGGCAGTCTGCTTGCCGCTGTTTGGCCACATATGGTACTAAATGTTTAATGTTGCAGCTGAAGACAGTGAGGCCTTTTAATCTGCAGTGTATTTAACTGTCCTCATGTCCCCAGATCTGCTCCCAACGCTGCCACTGCCGTGGCTCTGACAGGCTGCTCTCCGTCAACACGTTTGGGGATACATGATGGACATTAATCAGCATCGCCTAGACAACCAGTCAAACACAACGATGAATGACAGAGGGAGAGAGTGCAATAGCAAAAAAGACAGGTGTGTGTGTGTGTGTGACAGAGACAGAGAGGAATAGCACCAAAATACAGGTGTGTGTGTGCATGAGAGAGGTGTGTGTGCATGTGTGTGACAGAGAGAGAGAGAGAGAGAGAGCAATAGCACAAAAGACAGGTGTGTGTGTGTGTGTGAAAGAGAGAGAGAGCAATAACAAAAAAACAGGTGTGTGTGTGTGAGAGAGAGAGGTGTATGTGTGTATGAGAGGAAAGAAAGATGAGACAAGAGGAGAGAGAAAGAAAGAGGAGGATGTGTGGCTGAGAGAGAGAGAGAGAGAGAAGCTGTCAGCTAAGAGCTGAATGATCAAGCTGTGAGTTCTTCCTTCAGTGCTTAACCTCAGCTCCTCCATCCAAGAGGGTGAATGACCAATGACAGCCCATCTGCAATTAGCACCCAGCAGTCCAATCAAATTACTCCCTGACAGCCAGTTTGAGCTGGAAATCAAACCATCAGTTTCACAAAATGAAACAACCACTCGAATAAACCCATCACTGGAATGAATTTAGTGTCTTTCCAAATGGGGAATTGGATTTATTTGAGGAACCCATGAAACTGTGGAAGGATCAGAAGCTTCTCTGCGATTCTAGAATGACTTGGGGCGGCAGCTTAAGAATCGTCATTCCTACAGAGACTCAGCAGGAGAGAATACTGATTAGAAGAGGGGAAGATGAAGAGGGGGAGAGGGAGAGGGAGAGTGGGGGTTGGGGGGAGGTTAGGAGAAAGAGGGGGATTGACAGCGATGGTAAATAATGATACCAAGCAGAAAAGAAGAGACCAAAGGGGGAGAAAAAGAAAGGGACATAAAAGAAGCAGAGAGAGAGAAAGAGATAAAGAGAAGAATCAACAGTAAGAAAGAGATAAATCAGCAAGAGAGAGGGAGAGGAAGAGAGAAGGATGAAGAGGTGTCTGGGAGAGAGGTCGAGGAGAAAGAGAGGGATGAAGAGACGTCTGGGAGCAGATGGGAAAAGGCCAGAGTGCCATCGCTCTTCCTCTGACTCCCTGAATCAGCATCCCCCTCCCTCCACCCCCCCCCCCCCCTCTCCCCTCGCTAAATTAAAACTGCGAGCTGCACATTGATCCCATCAGCGACACCAGCCATACATCACAAGCTAGAGAGAGGGATAGACAGAGAGGGAGAGAGAGAATAGACAGAGAGAGGGAGAGAGTGAATAGACAGAGAGAGACGGAGAGAAAAGAGGTGACGAAAAGAGAGACAGTGTGTGGAAGAGGTCAGGGTGCAGAAAGGATAGATAGCTTCCCGCTAGCATCCAAGATGAGAGGGAACAAGTGCGGTGTGTGTGTGAGTATGTGTGTGTGTGTTTGTCTGTGAGTGAGCGAGTGAGTGTGTGAGTGTGTGTGTGTGAGTGAGTGAATGTGTGTGTGTATGAGTGAGTGAGTGAGTGTGTGTGTGAGTGAGTGAGTGAGTGTGTGTGTGTGTGTGTGTGTGTGTGTGTGTGTGTGAGTGTGTGTGTGTGAGAGAGTGTGTGTGTGTGTGAGTGTGTGTGTGTGTGTATGTGAGTGAGTGAGTGAGTTAGTGAGTGTGTGTGAGTGTGTGTGTGTGTGAGTGAGTGAGTGAGTGAGTGAGTGGGTGAGTGGGTGAGTGTGTGTGTGTGTGTGTGTGTGTGTGAGTGAGTGTGTGTGTGTGAGAGAGAGAGAATGTGTGCACATAACCAAGGGAGGCACAAAGGCAGAGTTGGTGGAGAGAGAGCAAGACAGGGATGGAGAGAGAGAGGAACAGGGATGGAGGGAGAGATATAGACAGAGTCGGTGGAGAGAGAGAGACACGGATGGAGAGAGAGAGATATAGACAGAGTCGGTGGAGAGAGAGAGACACGGATGGAGAGAGAGAGATATAGACAGAGTCGGTGGAGAGAGAGAGACACGGATGGAGAGAGAGAAATAAAGACAGAGTCATGGAGAGAGGGGGGGGGTGGAGGGAGAGAAAGATAAAGTGAGGCAATGAAAAGAGGAGGAGTAGCAGAGACATGACCAATAGGGCAATTCAGGTGCATGATCACGTTTCATTCATCTCATCCCCCTTTCTATTTCACTCTTTGTCCTCATCTCTCTCTCTCTCTCTCTCTCTCTCGTTATTCTCTCCATCTCCCTTGCATTGCATTGCATTCCTTGCATTGTGATTGCTGGCCTTTAGGCTAGGGCCTCTCTTTGCTTGTGGTCCTGATGAGAACACACACACACACACACACACACACACACACACACACACACACACACACTACAGTGTCTGGCTTTGCCTACCACTGACGATGTTACGGCTGGATGTGTGTTCTGTGTTTTGTGTTCCCTGTGCTGTTTTTGGCCTTTGCTGTCCTCTCTTCCTCTGCTTTGGTGCCCTGCATGTGATTGGGTTCATTGGGAGCATCTGCCCAAATGATCAAACTCGTGATAAAAGCTCCCAGTTCCTGTTGCTGGGGAAGGCTTCTGGTGTGGGGACTGGGGAAGGCTTCTGGTGTGGGGACTGGGGAAGGCTTGTGGTGTGGGGACTGGGGAAGGCTTGTGGTGCGGGGACTGGGAAGGCTTGTGGTGTGGGGACTGGGGAAGGCTTGTGGTGGGGGACTGGGGAAGGCTTGTGGTGCGGGGACTGGGGAAGGCTTGTGGTGCGGGGACTGGGGAAGGCTTGTGGTGCGGGGACTGGGGAAGGCTTGTGGTGTGGGGACTGGGGAAGGCTTGTGGTGTGGGGACTGGGGAAGGCTTGTGGGGGACTAAGGAAGGCTTGTGGTGTGGGGACTGGGGAAGGCTTGTGGTGCGGGGACTGGGGAAGGCTTGTGGTGCGGGGACTGGGGAAGGCTTGTGGTGCGGGGACTGGGGAAGGCTTGTGGTGCTGGGGACTGGGGAAGGCTTGTGGTGTGGGGACTGGGGAAGGCTTGTGGTGTGGGGACTGGGGAAGGCTTCTGGTGCGGGGACTGGGGAAGGCTTGTGGTGCGGGGACTGGGGAAGGCTTGTGGTGTGGGGACTGGGGAAGGCTTCTGGTGCGGGGACTGGGGAAGGCTTCTGGTGCGGGGACTGGGGAAGGCTTGTGGTGTGGGGACTGGGGAAGGCTTGTGGTGTGGGGACTGGGGAAGGCTTGTGGTGTGGGGACTGGGAAGGCTTGTGGTGTGGGACTGGGGAAGGCTTGTGGTGTGGGGACGGCTGGCTGTCTTTCAGTCTGGGGTTTTGTTGTGTGATTATGTCATGGACTTTGAGTTTTGTATTGTTCATTTAGTGTTGTGTCTTAATGTTAATAAATCCCACTGGTTGGGCGTTACTTTTAAAGGTGTTTTTATGTTGGTTACTTGGGTCAGTGCCGGGTTGTTGTTCACCCCAGTAGGGCCAACTAGGAAGGAGCATAACAATCCAATTTAATACACACAGACACACACACACAGACACACACACACAGACACACACTCACTCACTCTCACACACACACACACACAGACATTAATAAAAGTGTAGCATGATCTCTTTCTCTCCCTGCAAGTTTTTTTCCCCTCTTCACTTTAGTTCTCTGAAATGTTGACTCAATATGTTGACTCAAAAAGTCTCAGCAATCTTAACCCACTTAGCGCTCAGATTTTAAAATGCTCTGTTCCTAAGACCTTCTCTTCCCATGACAAAACTGTAACACCATTTATATATATATTCAGTTAATGGTTAGTTACATCATCAATGTTTGTATTGTGTCTTAACAGTTTTTCAGCTTTCCTTCAAATCATTCAGTTTATTAATTTTTGTGCTGAGAGTTGACACGCTTTGGTGTTATCAGTGAGGTAACAGTTATTCACAAAACCTGTTATTCTCTGAATCAGTACTAAATTGCAGCCCATATCCAGCACAATTTGGACAAAAAGCCCATTGATTATTTCATCCTATCGTGCAACATTAACTGAGCCACTGTGGCACGATAGTCATTTCCTGCCTTCACGGATCCACAGCTTGAAGTCTCCCGTCTGTTCTGATGACAGGTTACGCAATGACGCACTTGCATACATTTCTTCATCCATTTTATTGCTTTGTTTTGCTTTCGATGTTCTAACCAGTGTCAATATTAGTCTCTACAAGCTTTAAATTGTTGTTCTGCTGCAAGCATTACGAAAATAGGTCCATCAGAGAGCTAGGTAGGAGTTAAGAGAAGCTTGAGAGTATATCACGTGATGCATTCGAACCAATCGCCTTGTCGGAATTCGAGCCCAGCCAATGAGACTCCTGCAAACTTTCATGATTGGTGGTTGATAGAGTGGAACTATCCAGATTTGGATTAGAGGAAGTGACGCTACAGACTGTCAGCTTTAAAATGATGCGCTTGATATGTTGAAGACTGGCATTCATGTAAATTATAAACCCCGGAGTCAGTCAAGATTGCCCTTCCTGTTTACAGAAAACTGGGTTTCACTGTTTGATGCAATATCCAAAGTTATCCTCTTTGTTCAGTTTCCTGGCAACAGTTTTTTTTTCTTTGGTGAGGTCTTCTTTGCAATTGCAAGCTTTTATGAAATACAGAATCCATTGATTTTCTTTTTCAAAAGTAACCGAAAGATCTTGATGGATTTATTGGATTTATTGGATTTATTGGATTTATTGACAAGTGATGTGATGGCGCCGTGCTGTGAAATTGCTTTTGGTTTACTTATACAATATATATATTTCCTCTCACACACACACACACACACACACACACACACACACACACAGAAGCACATTCTCAAGTTTTCTCTCTCCTGGTGTCCCTCAATGACACACACACACACACACTTACACGAACACACACACACATAGATGTACTGGGACTGAAGGTTGTCTGAGGGCTGAGATGTGCCGAGTGTATTGTGACTGCATGTGTCCTTGAAGCGTTGGTTTATGTGTGTGTGTGTGTGTGTGTGTGTGAGTAATTAAGGTACGCCCTCTGACCCAAAACCCTCCACCTCCTTCAGGAGGCAACACTCACACAGTCAGCACCTACAGGCACACAAACACACACACACACAAACACACACACACACACTCACACAAACACACACACACACACACTCACACACACACACACTCACACAAACACACACTCACACACCACACACACACACACACACACACTCACACAAACACACACACTCACACACACACATAAACACACTCACACACACACACACGCACACAAACACACACTCACACAAAGACATACACACACACTCACACACAAACACAAACACACACACACACACACAAACACACACACAAACACAGCTGTTGGCACACTGGGTTAGGAGGTGCCCTTCAGACACACACACACACACAAATATCTTTTGGCACAGTGGGTCAGGAGTTGCCATTCATGTGCCTGTCCACTCCTCAGCACACACACACACACACACACACACACACACAGACATACAGTACACTGACATGATGAAACACACACACACACACACACACACACACACACACACACACACACACACACACAGACGTAAAGTACACTGACATGATGAAACACACACACACACACACACACACACACACACACACACACACACAGACGTAAAGTACACTTTTTTCTGTCATCCCCACTTCGGAACGGGGAGAATTTTCCCGCCCCACCTGTCCCCCAGCGTGCAAAAAGAGGTGGCATCATCAGGGGATTTGCTGTGGCCTGCACAAGTCTTGATTTATAATTCATTTCTCTCTCGTAATGACGCATGTAACCCTCTGGGCCCTATTGAAATACTCTACTGAAATCACGTCTCTACATGTAACCCTCTGGGCCCTATTGAAGTACTCTACTGAAATCACGTTTCAACATGTTAATTCAATTCAATTCAGTTTTATTTATACAGCGCCTTTTACAATAGTATTGTCTCGTGGCGCTTCACAGAAGGAGCACCCAAGAGCACTCAGCAAAGATAATTGAACTGAAATCACAATTCTACATGTAACCCTCTGGGCCCTGCAGAAATACTGTACTGAAATCACATTTCTACATGTTACCCTGTGGGGCCTACTGGAATACTGTACTGAAATCACATCTCTACATGTAACCCTATGGGCCCTACTGAAATACTGAAATACTGTACTGAAATCACATTTCTAGATGTAACCATATGGGCCCTACTGGAATACTGTACTGAAATCTCATTTCCACATGTTACCCTGTGGGGCCTACTGAAATACTGTACTGAAATCACATTTCTCCATGTAACCCTGTGGGCCCTACTGAAATACTGAAATACTGTACTGAAATCACATTTCTACATGTAACCCTGTGGGCCCGACTGAAATACTGTACTGAAATCACATTTCTACATGTAACCCTATGGGCCCTACTGAAATACTGTACTGAAATCATATTTCTACATGTAACCGTATGGGCCCTACTGAAATACTGTACTGAAATCACATTTGTACATGTAACCCTATGGGCCCTACTGAAATACTGTACTGAAATCACATTTCTACATGTTACCCTGTGGGGCCTACTGGAATACTGTACTGAAATCACATTTCTAAGTGTAACCCTATGGGCCCTACTGAAATACTGAAATACTGTACCCTGTGGGCCCTGGCTATATGAGAACAACAGAATCTGAGAACCACTTTTGACATGAAAGGAAATCAATTATTTTGTGGTGGTTGAAGACCGACATTTGATGTGATTTCAAGACTGGATTACTTGGGCCCCACAAATCATAGAGATGAATGATATCGGTAGTTTCTCCTGTTTATTAGTATTTAGCAGTATGCAGTATGTTTATTAGCGGGCAGTATGCAGTATGTTTATTAGTATTTAGCAGTATGCAGTATGTGTATTAGTATTTAGCAGTATGCAGTATGTTTATTAGCGGGCAGTATGCAGTATGTTTATTAGTATTTAGCAGTATGCAGTATGTGTATTAGTATTTAGCAGTATGCAGTATGTTTATTAGCGGGCAGTATGCAGTATGTTTATTAGTATTTAGCAGTATGCAGTATGTGTATTAGTATTTAGCAGTATGCAGTATGTTTATTAGCGGGCAGTATGCAGTATGTTTATTAGTATTTAGCAGTATGCAGTATGTGTATTAGTATTTAGCAGTATGCAGTATGTTTATTAGCGGGCAGTATGCAGTATGTTTATTAGTATTTAGCAGTATGCAGTATGTGTATTAGTATTTAGCAGTATGCAGTATGTTTATTAGGGGGCAGTATGCAGTATGTTTATTAGTATTTAGCAGTATGCTGAGTTAAGGGATCCTGAGATGGACACAGAGCTGTATTAATATTTGTATTTCTATGTAATTTCAAAGCTATTTTCTCATGAACCATTTATCACAGCAACTAGCCAAAAACACAGCTGGAAAGCTTATGGTGTCTATGTAGCATGGTGTGACAAAACTAACAGTATCTGACAGAGAGTAATAAATGTATGTGAATTTGGGGGGCACAGAGCAGCCGTAGGTCTTAGAGGTAATGTCTTGTGCCCCACCTGTCATTTGTCCACGCCCCACAGTTTGAGAAGTGCTACAGTACACTAACATGATGAAACACACACACACACACACACACACACACACACACACACACACACGTCCAAACACATAGTAGGTATGGATCTCTCCAGGTGGCTGGCAGGTGGCTGACCTTCTGTGATCTCTCTTGGGGAACTACTGGAGAATGCATGTTTTTCGCAATTGCTAAAACACATTTTTTGAAACGCCACATACACAGGTAAACTATATCTTCTGAACGCCTTTGATCTTTAGATGTGATTTACCATAACATGCATTGAGACTTCCTCCATCCCATGGACTATCCATAGTTTTCCAATGCATTTCAATGGAATTACTGTAAAAGGCTTTGAAAACAATTGGTTTCAGTGGGGAAGGTTGAAAGTATATTTTTTGATTTGAGAATTTCCATATTTATTTTTTATTGTACATTAGATGCTAAATCATGACTCTTTTTCGGCCATGCAAAATGCATTTACAGCACAACTAACACAAACACATCCTCCCCCCACACACACACACCCCACACACACACACACACACACACACACACATTGTTTGGATGTACAGATGTTATACATTTATGTTCATCACACTGCATGGTTTGGAGGTCTATTTGTCATGTCAAGAGAGCTCACTTGGATTGAAAATTAAATTGAAAAGGAGAAGGAATGGAATGGAGAGAATCAGAGAGAGAAAGAAGGAGGCAGTCAGAAAGAGAGAGGGAATGTGTGTGAGAGACAGAGAATCACAGAGAGAGAGAGACAGAAGGAGAGGGAATGGAGAGAATCAGAGAGAGATAGAAGGTAAGGGAATCAGAGAGAGAGAGAGAGAAATAAGAAGGTGAGGAACTGACCCACCACGTCTCCAAAGACTAAAATCATCACTCTGAGGAAACCCAAGCATGTAAATACCAGTGGGCACAGAGGAGCAGCGGTCACGTCACTATGGCGACCCCACCTGGGCAATCCGGGGTCGAGTCGCCAAGTCTGTGTTGGTTTGGATTAGGGCGTGTACTAAATACCATTCTACTTTCCTCTGGCCATGACTTTGAGGACGCTTACACAAACACAGCATGCATACAAACATGAAACAGTCATACACACTCAGAGATATAGAGAGAGATAGAGGGAGAAAGAGAGAGCAGATAGAAAGAGTGTGTGTGTGTGTGTGTGTGTGTGTGTGTGTGTGTCTGGGTTTCTTCATTCTTCTGCATTCAGTCCACTAAATTTCTCCAGCACCTGATCAATCACTATATCAAAACTGGCTCCATGGGGAGATGCTATCAGTCATGTAAAATGCATGTACACACACACACACACACACACACACACACACACTGTATATAAAATGTGCTCTTCAGAGGAGCACAAACACTTTCTCTATTCCCTGCAAGAGGCACCCTGTGGCCAGGAGCAGCAACATCTGATGAGCCATCTCATACCCCTAATCTATCTACATATCTATCCATCTCTTACCCCTAATCTATCTACATATCTATCCATCTCTTACCCCTAATCTATCTACATATCTATCAACATATCTACATATCTATCTATCTCTCACCCATAATCTATCTACATATCTATCTATCTCTCACCACTAATGTATCTACCTATCTGTCTATATCTGTCTATATCTGTCCACTGACTGTGGACCATGTTGTTATTAATTGATGGAAAACCTACCTACAGGACAGGGATTTCTAAGTGGCAATTAGAAACTGCACCTTAACCCCACAGACTCTGACTAGTGGTGTCATTTAGGAATTGATTCTGGGACCACAGCTATTTAATCTCTATATGTTCCCTGTGTTGTCCTCACTGCAGTGTAGCAACTGTATCTATACAACCTGCTAACTCTTGCAAAATGCAAAATGATGACAAAAAGTTGTAGTGACCCTTTCTTACTGTTTACTGTGGCTTCAATCATCATCTTACATTACAGGGTGAAAACTGTAACAAAGGAATAAAGTTTGACTGTTTTAACATAAATCTTGTCTACAGAAATATACCTGCTAATATATGTAAATAAATATTATAACTATGATTAGACTTTCCTTTTGAAACAGCATTTCAACATTAACCTATTAACATATCAATGAATTTTGTACTTACAAAATTGCCTCTAGTGCTAACAATAGATGAACTCAACATGCACACATTTTGTCAGCTTGACGTCTCCTTCTTGCAGATTTTGGTGGGACTTTGGTGGGTAAGCTGCATTGGGTGGGCCATCTCCACTGAGGCCTACACCTTTTCCAGCTGCCACACAGTCCTCACTTGGTAAGGGCGCCAAGACAGCCTGACTGTTCAATGCACCTTGTGGAGCCTAAGGTTGGACTCAGCAAGTGAAGCCTGAGTCCTACACAGCAGGTCAGTTGCTTCAGCATCACCCAGTTGTCAGGTCGTTACATTCATTAAGAGGGGGTAGAGGGATTGACACCTTCCCACTGAGTGCTTCTTCCATAAAATCTTCAGCCCTTCTAATAAATGTTTCTACTGTGCCAGAACATAAGGATGTGGATCACACTGAATGTTGAACAGGTCAAAGAAACTGGAACTCGCCAATGACCGGTTGCTAGTATTCAATGTAGCACCCTGCTTGGACACTTCGTTTGGTATCAAACATCAACACTTATCAAACACTTTCTGGGTTATTGTAACCCAACACCCTTGTCAGAATAACCCTACATTTGGGTTGATTTAGCAACCCACATTTTGGGTTAAATTACCAATCCATCTTGCTAGGTCACTCTAGCCCAATGTGTTTGCTGTCCAATAGTGACTCAGCACCTGGGTAAGAAACAACCCATTGTGGGTCGTTTTCAACCCCGTAGTTTTTAGAGTGTGAAGACGTTATTTTATTTTGAAGTGAATTAGTGTGTTATTTGATTTAATTTTCACTAATTATGAGGAAAAAAGTTTTAACTTTGAAAACTTAATAGCTGTGATTTGGCAAAATGTGGCCGATTCTTCATCTGCTCCATTCTTCAAATTATGCATACTTAAAAGGTGTGGCCTTCAACATTACAGGGCTAAACATGTAGTGCCCAAGTGGTAGAAAGGTTGAATATGGTTGAGTTCATGACAGGTAGAAATTTGGTGAGATATGATGTTTTAAAATGTGTTCTACCACATGATTTAGTGGTCAGTTAAAGGGTTACAAATGCCACTGATGATGTTGCCACAAAAATATATTTACAACTGACATTCCTCTGCTGACTTCCTGCAATCAATACACACCTTTTCACCTCTCAAAATAAATAATTAGTAAATTATAGAAGGCTATTCTTAAAAAGGAAAGATCTGTGTTTATTGAAGCTCTTTGAAGAAAGTTTCCCATCCTAACAACAGATCGACTTTCATGTTTGTCTTTCAGGACGACATCAAACACAGGTGAGGCGCCGGTGGAGGTAATGCCTTCAGATGAAACAAACACTCCTGATGAAGAGCTTGTGCTCAGATGAACTTGACTCAAATGAACCCACTCATGGCTCCAATCCCCTAAATGATGTGCTAATCAATTCCAGTGTTGAGCTGAGGCCTTCAGTCCCACACCAAGCCTAGTCTGCTGTGTATGCCCCAACAACAGGAGTAATTAACATTTTATGAGTTAGAAATCAGAGCACTATTGACTGGATGACCAAAGTATACAGAGGGTAGATAGGAATATGCAGGATTGCTAGGATATGTATGCATGGGAATATGTAGGTTTAATGGGCAGTATTGTGGATAACGCATTACAAAGGAGTGCATTACTGTAATTTTGTTACATTTTGCAGGAACAAAATGACGCAACAAGTTACCTTTACAATATCAGTAACTTTATTACAGTTACCAACAACAGTAACAGACTTTTTCTGTGTTACCAACGTTTTGCGCAGTAAAATTATAGCTGACTAATTAAATGAACTGATCTGTATGTGTGATGAACGAGACAACACTGTTTTAGTTAGTGGATCTTGCGCAAAAACAACAACAACAAAAACCCTGTGAAGATGTAGATGTAGGCTACCCAATGTCGTTTTGTGTGCAGATACTGTTTGCCTATTTATCTAGATTTGGTTAAGCCTACTGTAACCTCTGACATTTACAAATAATTTTGATAGGCTATATTCAGTTTGTACCCTATTCTCTGAAACACATAAATGAAGCTACTGGAGGCAGCCTCGTATCACTTGTTGTTCATGCAGTCTATCATTTTGCATCCTGATCTACATGCTTGCTGTGAAACAATCCAAGAAACTCCCACCGTACTGATGTCCATCATGAGGACAATTGTGAGAAAGATGCAGCCAAGTGAGATTAGATAGATTAGATTTATTAGATTATTACCTAATCAGAGTTTTTTTTCCTCAGCAACTTGCGACACCTTTGGGAGAGCAGAGTTGTCTCTGATAGTGACAGACAGCCGACTGATGACGGTCATAATGTAACCTATGTTACATGTCTTTAGGACAATGGAGGGCTTAATGGTGGGCTTGTTGGAGAAGTTTGGCTGACGCTTGCACTTATTGGTAACGATTGTTGTAAACACCTAATACGGTACTTTATCTGCTTTAGAAGGTGGGTAGATAACATGCCCAATGCCTATTTGGCCTATAGCCCTGAATGAAAGACTATATAGTTTGTGTTTCTGCAGGGAATCTGGATGAGTAGGGGAAAGACGTAGTGTAACGAGTAGTGAAGTCTGTGGATAGTCTATGGATAGTTATCCATACTGGCACTAACAATGTCCGATTAAGGCAGTCGGAGATCACCAAAACGAGTTTTATTTCTTTGTGCAGGTTGGCACAAACGATGTCAGACTCTGTGACTTTCTCTGGTCCCATACCTATTAAACGCGGTGAAGAAATGCTCAGCAGAGTTTTTTCACTGAACCGATGGTTGTCAGGATGGTGTGCCGATAACAATGTGGGCTTCATAGATAGCTTTAGCTCCTTCTGGGGAAAGCCTGGACTTTTGAATCGAGATGGTATCCATCCGTCTCGGATGGGTGCTGAGCTCCTTTCTAGGAACATTGACCGTCACTTAAACTTTCTGACGAACCAGAGTTTGGTCCAGGTAGCAGAATTACTGTCCTACACAGTTTTCTGCCGCCCCGCCGTCACCCTAGCAGCAGACAGACAGTGAGAGTGTCCGCGACTAAAACGTTTTCAAAACGACCCGGTAGAGGTATAAATTATACCAACCTCACAAAAATAAAACCAGAAACAAAAAAACAATATAGCCAGAAGTCACAACTGAAATTTGGCTTATTAAATATTCGTTCGCTCTCCCCAAAGACGACTTTAATAAATGAACTGATTTCTGATAATCAAATTGACATACTCTGTCTTACAGAAACCTGGCTAAAACCTGATGAATACCTCCCACTAAATGAAGCTACCCCCCCAGTCATCTAAATTATCACATACCACATTGTTATGGCCGTGGTGGTGGAGTAGCCACAATTCACAATTCAAATCTCATGATGGCCCCTGAGCTTGATTATATTTTTAAATCTTTTGAAGTTCTTGTCCTTAACTTGATTCATCCTGATGGGAATGGTGCTAAACCCTTAACAATTGTAACATTATATAGACCTCCAGGCCCCTACACTGAATTGTTATCAGAATTCTCTGACTTCCTGTCCTCTCTAGTCATCAAAACAGAAAAGATAATCATATTAGGAGATTTAAATATCCACATCGATGTTGTATGATGGCAATTAGATTCCAATCTCTGCTTGATCACATTGGCTTCTGCCAAAATGTAAATACACCTACACATCAAGGTAACCACACCCTTGATCTTGTTCTGATACATGGAGTACAAGTAGAACAACTTACAACCCTACCTCAACACTCTACACTAACTGACCACTACTTATTAACTTTAAAAATCACATTAGACTATGTAGCACCTAACTCAGTCTACTACTACACTAGAAACATAACTCCAAAAACTACAGATGACTTCATAGCACATACATTCCGTCTCTCCTTGAGCCTCTGCTGAGCCAATATAGCCCTGTATTAGAAGGCTCTACGCCAAGCCCGACCCAAGTTGATCAGTTAACTGACAGTGTTGTAAATGTACTATACTCCACATTCAACACCATTGCACCACTCAAAAAGAAAACTAGGAAACAAGAAAAAATTGCCCCATGGCATACCACACAGACTCGCTTACTGAAACAAGCTGCTCGTAGACTTGAAAGGAAATGGTATGCCACTAAACTTGAAGTGTTCCGCCTTGCTTGGAAAGATAGCTTAAAAGAGTACAAGACAGCACTTAACAATGCCAAATCAGCATATTATTCCTCACTTATACACAATAATAAAGATAATCCAAAATTCTTTTTAACACTATATCCCGTTTAACAAAAAGCAGGAACGAAGTGTCCCATTCCATTCCAATAACTCTAAGCAGCAAGGACTTCATGGACTATTTTAATGACAAAATTGAATCTATTAGACTTAAAAAAAACAACTCCCTTGTAACCTCAAATCCAGTTGGACCACATGTAATTGTTACAGCTAGCTCTAGTCAACCTTTAGCATACTTCATTCACACCCACCAATATATCAGAAATTACGTCTTTGATCTCTTCAGCTAAAGCCTCAACATGCTTATTGGACCCTATCCCAACTGATCTTCTTAAGGCAGCTCTCCCTCTATTGGCTGAGACGATTCTTAAAATTATAAATGACTCACTCATAGCTGGGCATGTCCCAAAATCTTTCAAGACATCTGTTATTAAACCATCAATTAAAAAACTAAACCTTGATCCTGATGTCCTTGCTAATTACAGACCAATATCTAACCTCCCATTTGTTTCAAAAATACTTGAGAAAATAGTGTCTAAGCAAATCTGTAGCTTCTTAAATGACAATAATATCCAGGAAACCTTCCAGTCAGGCTGTAGAACTAATCATAGCACAGAATCAGCCCTAGTTAAAGTCTTCAATGACCTCCTTATCGCATTTGATAATGGATATATATCAATATTAATCCTATTGGATCTTAGTGCTGCCTTTGACACTATTGACCATGGTATCCTACTACACAGGCTTGAACACATGATAGGCATCAAAGACACTGCATTAGCCTGGTTCAAATCATACCTCTCTGGTCGCTACCAGTTTGTACACGCTCATAATGAGTCATCAACCCATACCAAAGTAAAGTTTGGTGTACCCCAAGGCTCAGTGCTAGGCCCCCTGCTGTTCTCCCTGTACATGTTACCTTTAGGATCTGTTATAAGGAAACATGGTATTACTTTCCACTCCTATGCTGATGATACCCAGCTTTACCTTTCTATGAAGCCTAATGACTATATGCCAATGACTAAACTTGATGCATGTCTCCTAGACATCAAAACCTGGATGACTAATAATTTCCTTTGTTTAAATTCTAATAAAACTGAAGTTTTGATGATTGGCCCTAAACAGCTGACCAACACTCTACCCCATCACCAAAACTTACTCAGTGGCCTGTCACTGTCATGTAATGCAAAAGTTAAAGACCTCGGGGTAATTATTGACCAGGACCTCTCTCTAAATAGTCATGTAAAACACATTTCAAAAACATCTTTTTTCCACCTACGAAATATTGAGGATGCTGAAAAATTAATACACGCATTTATTACTTCCAGGCTCGATTATTGCTATGCTCTGTTCTCTGGGTGTAGTAATACCTGCATCAAAAACCTACAACTAATACAAAATGCTGCGGCCCGAACACTCACCAGGACTAAAAAATATGAACATATCTCTCCTATCCGTGTTTCCCTACATTGGCTCCCTATTAAAAGTCGAATTGATTTTAAAATACTCCTCCTACCCTACAAAGCCCTCAAGGGCGATGCACCAACATATATTAAAGACTTACTTGTCCCTTACCACCCTCCTAGAACCCTAAGATCCCAAAATGCTGGTCTCCTTGTAATCCCAAGAATATCAAAATCTACGATAGGAGGAAGAGCCTTTTATTACCGTGCACCCCTCCTGTGGAATAATCTCCCCCCCACATTCGACAAGCGCACACTCTCAATAGCTTTAAGTCTAGACTTAAAACCTTCCTCTTTACTGTTTCCCATAGTTAGGGATGGTGCATGGCAAATCATCACTTCTCATGGGTCTTTTGGGAGGGACTGCCTCTGCTGTTGCCCCCAGTTGCGAGGCATGGCGGCCACTGACCATCCCTGCAGTGGTGCCGGGTTAACATGCATCATACCTTAGTTATGCTGCTATAGCCTAGTGCCGCCACACAACTCTCTCTCTCTCAATATTTATATATATATATATTTATACACATATATGTATGCCCAAATTACAGATTTGCTTTCTGATGTGTGAGCCTGGCCTAATTCACTATTTTCCTCTGTACACAATTTATCTTTGCTGAGTGTCATCCCTGCCTCATTCCGGCGGACTCCTCTCACCCTCCCTTCCTGAGTGGACTACAACCAACACTACGGGAGGCCCATGTCAGGACCGACTCCCCATCACAGAGGACCTTCCTGACGGTGAGGCTGGGCCCGACTCCCCTTCCTGAGGCTTTGTGATTGACCCCCCCCTCACAATGGCGCTGTCATATGGACCCTTACTGTTACCCCCATGACCCATCTCACTCCTTTGAGTTTGTCACTATGCTTGGCCGCTGCTACATTGTCCAGCCATAATTCCTGATAACCACCTATAGACTGACTACCATGTAATGTAAAAGTGGGATAATACTCAATTATGAACTATTATGAACCTTAGCTAAAACCATAGGCAACTTATAGTCTGTCATGGTTACTACTGATTGTAATTTTTCTCCATGACCCCTGGCAGCTGGGTTAGCCCCTTGAGTCGTGGATCTGCCCAAGGTTTCTTCCTAGATTAACTGAACATAAGGGAGTTTTTCCTGCCCCTGTTGCTCTTGGGTGCTCCTTCTGTGAAGCGCCATGAGAAAATACTATTGTAAAAGGCACTGTATAAATAAAACTGAATTGAATTGAATTTTAAAAAGGAGGAAGTAATTCAAAGCAGTAACTAAAGTAAAGTAACTCGCTACTTTTTTTGAGTAACTTCCCCAACACTGTTGATGGGGTTGATGCAGGGTTGTAGTCTGTGTGTCTTCTGCCCTCAGCTATGTGACCTACACAGCCTGGGGTTAGAAGTAGAATGGGTTAGTAAGGGAATAGAGTGAGTTTGTGAGGGAATAGGGTGTGTTTGTGAGGGAATAGAGTGAGTTAGTGAGGGAATAGAGTGTGTCAGTGAGGGAATAGAGTGTTTTTGTGAGGGAATAGAGTGTGTTTGTGAGGGAATAGAGTGTGTCAGTGAGGGAATAGAGTGTGTCAGTGAGGGAATAGAGTGTGTCAGTGAGGGAATAGAATGTGTCAGTGAGGGAATAGAGTGAGTTAGTGAGGGAATAGAGTGTGTTTGTGAGGGAATAGAGTGAGTTAGTGAGGGAATAGAGTGTGTTTGTGAGGTAATAGACTGTGATTGTGAGGGAATAGAGTGTGTTTGTGAGGGAATAGAGTGTGTCAGTGAGGGAATAGAATGTGTTTGTGAGGGGATAGAGTGTGTTTGTGAGGGAATAAAATATGTCAGTGAGGGAATAGAGTGTGTTTGTGAGGGAATAGAATGTGTCAGTGAGGGAATAGAGTGTGTTTGTGAGGGAATAGAGTGTGTCAGTGAGGGAATAGAATGTGTCAGTGAGGGAATAGAGTGTGTCAGTGAGGGAATAGAGTGTGTTTGTGAGGGAATAGAGTGTGTCAGTGAGGGAATAGAGTGTGTTTGTGAGGGAATAGAGTGTGTCAGTGAGGGAATAGAGTGAGTTAGTGAGGGAATAGAATGTGTCAGTGAGGGAATAGAGTGTGTTTGTGAGGGAATAGAGTGTGTCTGTGAGGGAATAGAGTGAGTTAGTGAGGGAATAGAGTATGTTTGTGAGGGAATAGAGTGTTTGTGAGGGAATAGAGTGAGTTAGTGAGGGAATAGAGTGTGTCAGTGAGGGAATAGAGTGTGTTTGTGAGGGAATAGAGTGTGTCAGTGAGGGAATAGAATGTGTCTGTGAGGGAATAGAGTGAGTTAGTGAGGGAATAGAGTATGTTTGTGAGGGAATAGAGTGTGTCAGTGAGGGAATAGAGTGTGTCAGTGAGGGAATAGAGTGTGTCAGTGAGGGAATAGAGTGTGTTTGTGAGGGAATAGAATGTGTCAGTGAGGGAATAAAGTGTGTTTGTGAGGGAATAGAGTGAGTTAGTGAGGGAATAGAGTGTGTCAGTGAGGGAATAGAGTGTGTTTGTGAGGGAATAGAGTGAGTTAGTGAGGGAATAGAGTGTGTCTGTGAGGGAATAGAGTGAGTTAGTGAGGGAATAGAGTATGTTTGTGAGGGAATAGAGTCTGTTTGTGAGGGAATAGAGTGAGTTAGTGAGGGAATAGAGTGAGTTAGTGAGGGAATAGAGTATGTCGGTGAGGGAATAACTTTGCATTCCAGCAAGAGTTAATTGGGGAGGAGTTTCTCTCTTCACTGGAGCCTCAGTATATGGACAAACTAAAACATTGACAAACACACAAGCAAACAAACAAAAAAACACTTTATACAGCTATGTGGACAAAGGACCATGTTCAAGGTTGTAGTCCATTTTGAAATCAACAAAAATCCAGGAACCAATCATAATATGACATAAGATGACTGTGTCTGTTGGTCTAACTGAATAGCCAATTACAGTACAGCTTCTATGACATAAGATGACTGTGTCTGTTGGTCTAACTGAATAGCCAATTACAGTACAGCTTCTTTTCTGTTTCCAAAGGTTCAAATGCAGGTCATGGATGAATGCTGTGTTGATGGCATAGTCATGTGTGTTAACTTTTAAGGGTTAATGAGCAATGCAGTAGTGTTTCTCCCATTCATAATTTCAAAGTTCATGGCTCAGGCTATGTTAAAGTTTGTGCCCGTTAAAATACCGGACTGGAAATGTTTCTCAAGGCCAGGTTCCCTTCATGAAGTCATATAAGCACACTGAGCCCACACCTTGGATAAACCACACCCACGTCTGGTTTCCTGTCCACACATACAGATCATTTTGATCTTGAACAGATAGACAGAATGATGTCTCTGGGCAGTGCTAGGGGCGGGAGAGAGAGAGAGAGAGAGAGAGAGTAATGGAAGAGAGAGTGAGAGAGTGAGAGATAGCGATGTAGATTAGCCAGGATGGGTGGATCAACAGCAGAGCTATAGAAACAGCAGGGGGCATCAACCTCACCATTTAAAGGACTGTGCAGCAAATTGTGGTTGAACTCCTTTAAATCTGGAAGAAGTGACACAAACGGGGTGAAAACAACACAGGGGTTGGGAAAGAAAACACTTTCTACTTTTGTCTGACTTTGACTTTTGGTAGCCTTAGGTGCTGTCCTTTTCATAATAATTATCTACTGAGAACAGGAAAGCGTTAGAAGACAGATATCTGTGCTATGACTCTCTCCCCTGGCAAGTTATGTTGCGTAGCTGGGCTCCAGGCAGTGCAAGCGATCCATGAGCACAAAAATGCTTCCCATTAAAAATACATGGGGTGTTTTATTGCAGCTGTATGCTCCCTGCTGTTGTCCTGCCATTGCTTAGAGGAACATATAACATTGTTGCTTTCTTGTCTTTGCTGTTTCAAACTCTTGTGAAGTAGCCATAGCACTGCATCAGCAACGGGCAGCACACAGAGGGCTGCTGACTTTTCATTTATTTATCTGTTTATGTATTTGTCTTTTCTGCTTTTCTGCCTTTGAGCCACTTGTGCTTCTGACTTCTGGTGGTCGGCTCGTCCTCATAAGTCCTCATAGGACTCATAACATGGTCATTTATATGACATACTATGTGTCCTTACTGTCAATATTGTTGAGTGATAATTTCAATATCTAACTAATTACTTAATTTCTTGCACCATACAACACAACACTAAACTAGTGCATAGCAGGCAGCTAATGGA
This sequence comes from Tenualosa ilisha, assembly GCA_015244755.2. Taxonomy (NCBI): domain Eukaryota; kingdom Metazoa; phylum Chordata; class Actinopteri; order Clupeiformes; family Clupeidae; genus Tenualosa; species Tenualosa ilisha. The sequence goes on from PYXC01000906.1 coordinate 301,494, forward strand.
GGACCTGCCCAAGGTTTCTTCCTAGACTAACTAAATATAAGGGAGTTTTTCCTTGCCCCTGTAGCTCTTGAGTGCTCCTTGCTGTGAAGTGCCATGCCATGAGACAATACTATTGTAAAAGGCGCTATAGAAATATAAGTGAATTGAATTAGTGGAGTTCTTGGTGTGAAGAGGTGGTGCAATGGCAATGTTTGAGTAGCCATACTGTTGACATACCTTTGCTGAAGCAGCTATCCTTGCTGGCTAATTTCAATTTAATATTAGCTTTCATGTTTAGCCTAATTAAAGTGTTTCAATCAGCCCTATAAAGCAGGCACACTCCACCATCATTCATAGGCTCCATAACTTTATTGACCAGTGACCATAACAAAATAAATCACCTTTCAAACATCACCTTCCCTAAAAGTAGCATGGTGACATGATGAGTAGGCTGGGGCTTCACTGTGAGGTTGCTAATCTGATGTTGCCTGTGCTAAAATGATGACGGTGGTGTGGCCTGAAGTTGGGCCTGCTCCTAGCAAGCTATTCTCTCCTGTGTGATCATCAGCCGCATTTCCCTTCATGTTTTCAGACAGTGGGTGTCAATAGGCTATCATATACGAGGGCATAATCAAATACTGACATCAAGAAATAAATCAAATAAAGGGGAAGTAATGGGGAAGTGCTGTGTTTAGAGTCTGTGGGTAATAAAACAGCACTTAAGCTGCTTCCACACTGCCAAACAAACTCCTCTTTTCAGTCTTCAGTCTTCAGTCTGAGTCTGGAATTGGAACTCATGGATGACCACTCTAAAGACTACAAGCAACAACTCCCAGCTTTAGAGGTAGGTAGTATTGCACATGAACATGATCAATAGCAGCAGTGTGGTGACACACACACACACACTCACGAGCACACACACACACACACACACACACACGGCAGCATGATTGTATGAAAAGCAGTATCATTGTTTAGAGGCATTAAAAGTTCTGACAATCCAAGGGTAGAAGCTGTTTGTTTGCATCTGAAGAATCTGAACACGCTGGTGGTGGCGTCCAGGTAGGAGAGTGGACAACTGACCACCTCTGAAGTTCTGGTGACCCTCTGTAGGCTCTTTCTATTGGCCACTATACAGCAAGTGTACCACACAGGGATCACATGCTCCAGCACGCTCTAGACAGTGGCCCAATCGAAGAGATCAGCCTGTTCCATCTCAGGATCCTCAGGACATGGAAGCACTGCTGGGCTTTCTTGACTAGGGTTGTGTTACCTGGCCAAGACAGTGACACAGACGGGGACGTTCAGTAGCGCAGAGACAGGGACATTCGGTAGCGCAGAGACAGGGACGTTCGGTAGCGCGGAGATGGGGACGTTCAGTAGCGTGGAGATGGGGACGTTCAGTAGCGCGGAGATGGGGACGTTCGGTAGCGTGGAGATGGGGACGTTCAGTAGCGCGGAGATGGGGACGTTCGGTAGCGTGGAGATGCTGGCAGGACATAAGCTTGTTGCTCAGCAACCACAGAGAGGAATGGAGGAGTGAGAGAGACAGAGACTCTGCTGCCACTACTCAGCTGCCAGTGGATGGGAGGAGAAAAAAAGGCTTTTGTGAATACTGATGATGGGCAAAACACACATACACACACACACACACACACACACAAACGTGCACGCACACACACACACACACACACACTGATGTTAACAGCTCGCTTTTGTGAATATTGATGAGCAAAACTACACACTGATGTTAACTTAACAGCAGGATGAGCAGCCGATGCCCGGTGTGTGTTTAGCATCTTGATTGATCCGCTGACAGACAGCAGAAGAGACACACACACACACACACACACACACACGCCAGGGAGATATAAAGTGGAAACTTACCCGACTGTTTCTACACACACACACACAGACACACGCACACGCGCACACACACACACACACACACACACACACAAGCCAGTGGAAACCCACCAGACTATTTCTATTTATACACACACAGAGTGAAGCATACATACACACACAAACACACCTGGTAGAGAGAGACTCACTGGACTGTTTCTACTCATGTCCATTGGTTTTGCTCTAATGCACTTATTGCATCATGACCATCAAATGCTGCTAACTAACCCTACCCTGACCTCTGACCTTTAACTAACCCTACTCTAACCTTTACAGATAATAGAGACTCATGCTGCTAACTAACCCTACCCTGACCTCTGACCTTTAACTAACCCTACCCTAACCTTTACAGATAATAGAGACTCATGCTGCTAACTAACCCTACCCTGACCTCTGACCTTTAACTAACCGTACCCTAACCTTTACAGATAATAGAGACTCATGCTGCTAACTAACCCTACCCTGACCTCTGACCTTTAACTAACCGTACCCTAACCTTTACAGATAATAGAGACTCATGCTGCTAACTAACCCTACCCTGACCTTTGACCTTTAACTAACCGTACCCTAACCTTTACAGATAATAGAGACTCATGCTGCTAACTAACCCTACCCTGACCTTTGACCTTTAACTAACCGTACCCTAACCTTTACAGATATTAGAGACTCATGCTGCTAACTAACCCTATCCTAACCTTTATGGGATATAGAGACTCATGCCACTAACTAGCCCTAATCCTGACTTTTACAGGATGAAGTGACTCATGTTTACGCTGTTATAAGCCAGAGATTATTTTGTGGAAATGCCAGGGTTTTTGTCATCCATCCAACACTTCCATTTCCTCTTTCTCTGACATCAGTTTTCTCAGTTTCTTTTTCTTTGGCTGTTCCATGATGAATGTTTGAGTCCCCTTCGCTACTTTGTGTTATTTAGCCAGCCGGTGCCGCACTTGGCCGCAGCTCTCCAGACGCATTTCCCCAAATAACAATGGATGTTAGCATTAAGCCACTGTGGTACAACGGAGGTTCGAACTTCCTAGCAGCTGAATCCGACTGTTTCCCAAAAATCCTCAACCTCAAGTTGGAACGACATTAGTATGGACTAGCGTATGGACCAGCATTGTCCAAACTGCAAAGTCTCCAGATGTTTTGGTAACATTTGGAGGGTATTTGGATGCATTCGCTGCAGAAAGCATGTCAATATCATTGGTGGGCATCGTTAGTTATACTAATGTGACATTTAACAGTTGTGGATAATATTTACAGACAAAACTGTGTTTCATGTTTACAGGGTACCCAGTCTGATATTTTAAGCCCCAAAATGTCGTAGAAGTCATCACATGACCATAACTATGCTTCTACTACAGCCACGTGCTAATCGTCTAAACTTAACGATCCACCTTATGATGGATAGTCCAAACTTTGCTTTTTGAAAACACCTGCGTTGTGGAATGATGCATTGGACTAACGTAGTCATAGAAAATAAGTTGTTAGTGGCTTAGTATAAATGATGCCGTTGGGAAACACTCATGTCGTAAGACCATCGATAAACCAATATAGTTGCTACGGAAGTTAGCAACAATGCTTTTAGATAATGGACCGCAGATGCAGTTGGGGGACTCAAAACAGCCACCAACTGACCCCAAAAGTGTTACAGAACCACTACAGTGACTCTTAACCTGCTAAATTAAGGTCAATGATCCACTACAGTGACTCTTAACCACTACAGTGACTCTTAACCTGCTAAATTAAGGTCAATGAACCACTACAGTGACTCTTAACCACTGCAGTGACTCTTAGCCTGCTAAATTAAGGTCAATGAACCACTACAGTGACTCTTAACCACTGCAGTGACTCTTAGCCTGCTAAATTAAGGTCAATGAACCACTACAGTGACTCTTAACCACTACAGTGACTCTTAACCTGCTAAATTAAGGTCAGTGAACCACTACAGTGACTCTTAACCACTGCAGTGACTCTTAACCTGCTAAATTAAGGTCAGTAAAGCTAAAATAGCTGCAAAGGGCCTCTTTAATAGAGGCAGTGATTTTGTTTTGGGATGTGTACTTGTATGTGTAGGTGTATTTGTATATGTAGGGAGTGTGTGTGTGATTTACTATTGTGTTTGTGTTTCTGTATGTTCTTTTGTGTGTGTGTGTGTGTTTGTGTTTTATTAACTAGACTGCACCATAGCCAGTCACCGCAGAGCAGAATGCAAACATAAATGGATTGGAAACAGTCAGAAAGAAGACACTGTGTGTGTGTGTGTGTGTGTGTGTGTGTGTGTGTGTGTGTGTGTGTGTGTGTGTGTGTGTGTGTGTGTCTCTCTCTCTCTCTGTATGTGTGTGTCAACAGCCAGAAGGAAGCCATGAGGGGAAAAATAATTAGAGAGTATTCATAAAGGACAGAAACAAAAGGAGAAGAAATAAGAGGAAGAGAGAAAAGAAGAGGAACAAATATGAACTAAGAACAAGAAAGAGAGAAGCACTAATTGGGCCTCTATCATTGAATGACATAAAGCCTTTTGATTTGCGGTGCAATGGAGATTACAGTCACGCTCAGACAGGGATTTCCTTCTAAAAGAAGACTACTGAAGACTACTGAGTTGTCCTGAACCACTGGTGTGGACAGATATATGAAACTCATCACTATAAAGGAAAATAGTTTTTTGTGTGTGTGTGTGTGTGTGTGTAATAAGAGATTCAAAGAAACTTCAGTCATAAGTCATGACAGCAATGCTGAAGATTTGGTGGCAAACCTGTTTAAGGGTTTAATCCTTTTGTGGTTGAAGCTTATTTAAAGGGACACAGAATGGAAAAACATGTTTACCTTGGCTTAGTGAACGTCTGCGGCCTCCCGTAGTCCAGCAAATACTTCAGACTTGGAGAAGATGGATCACACTCGCAGACTTTTAGACTATTTTATTTTTTGCAAAAGGAGTTATCACAAACCTACTGAATATTGCATATATTTGTCACTCCTTAAATGTAAAAGATATGTGGCATATAATTTATGTAGCCAAAGTTTCTCACACCTCAATCTTTTTGGCTTGATTAGCAAGGAAGTAGACTATGCAGAAATGTCATGCAGGTCTAATTTCTTGCTGGATTAGGGCAGGTTACTTAATTGTACCTAAATTCAGAAGGCTAAACAGTCTCATAATGAGTGCCTAGCGTCATTCATCAGATCGTGTAGTTTCACCCGATGTGCAGATGCATTTAGCAAAGCAACTTCCATTTTGTCAACTATCAATCGTTCAGGGCCAGTCTCCCCTAGAGCAATATAGGGTTAAGTGCCTTGCTCAGGGGCACAACGGTGGAAGCTGGGATTGGAACCCACAACTTTTCAGGATACTTACACACAAGCCAGGTTCCTTAACCACTACGCTACCACTGGCCGATACAGGATAGTATCTGTTTATCTGGTATCAATTTAATTAATATTAATACATGAAAATAATTTACATGCACTTAGGTGAATCAGGTTGGAGTTGTGGCAGATTTTTGCATGACAAATTGGATATGAGGCATGAGGGTGTGTGAAGTCAAATGTGTGTGATGCCATTTTGAGTGAATTAATAAGCCTTTCAGTGGCCATTTTCAGTGAATTAGTTACGCTAGTAGTGTGCATCTTGGGCGAATTAGTTAGCCTAACAGCGACCGTTTTAATTTAATCAGTTAGCCTAGCAGTGGCCCTTGGAATGAAAGGGGCTGTAACTGCGATCCCTCTCTCTAGGCCTACAGCGAGACCTTCAAGGTTGTGTCCTTGAGACAAGTACATGCTTCTGTGTTACTATCTTCATGGTCTCCGCAAGGTGCTTTGAAAAAAACAGCTTTAACTAAATGAACGCAAACAAGGAAACCAAGAAACTGATGAGTCAGTATGAAGACCCTGCATTGCATATCTAGATATCTAGATGTATCTACATCATTCCTAGAAAACTAATTGAAACACTTTTATGTACTGTACAAAAGAATCTGCATTCTGTCTGGGTAGAATGAACACAAAGCAACTTTCCTCCCTGATGCCTACATACAGCGCCTGTCTCAGCAACAGAGGTTGAAGGCCTTTTTGCTCTCCCAAGCCTCTCCCATGTCAGAGAGTGAGTTCAAGTCTAGTGTGGGATCGAGCCTCTGGCCACGCAGGAGATGATGCAGTGTTGAGGAGTGGAATGTTTCAAAGCCATTGATTTGCGCCCCAGCAGAACAAAAGCAACGTTGGCCCTTCCTCAGCCATATCAGATCAGATCACAGCACATCACAACAAGGCCTCAGCGGCCGGCTGTCAGTGTGTGATTAGAATCCTGCCGTCCCAAGGATGAGATCCATCAGCTCTGTGTTGTGTCATCAAACCCATTCCTCCACGCTTAGCCTCCCAGCGCTTCACTAGACGGGCTCGACTGGGAGAGAGAGAGCGGCCGTGCACTTGGTCTGATGAAACGAACGAGGCAAACACACTCTCACACACACACACACACACACACAGATTTTCACCCAAGGGGCTGAAGGAGAGGGAGAAAAGCAAGTGATGGAAGAAAAGCGAAGATGAAAAGACAAGCTCTTGTGGTCTGTGGTGTAGAGAGGGACGCATGACAAGATGATGTGCCGTGAAACTCCATGACACATGACGCTGTCAGGGAATGCACTGTCTTCTGTCACATACATCCAAAATCTGCAAAAGAGATTGAGGTGACAGAGAGCAGACTCTACTGGATGTTGATGAGAATGTGTGAGTCCAAGACTGAGTTCCTGAGGACGTCCCATTTTTGCTGATGGCAGGGAATCCTTTCACAGTGAGGGACACAGTGGAAGGGAATATCTTAGGAGACTGACTGCACACACACACACTCACCTTATTAGACATACCAGATCCTCACAAACACACACTTGCATGCACATACACACATACGTACATGCACACACACACACACACACTTACACACACCTTATGAGACCTACCACATCCTCACAAATGCACGCTTGCATCCACATACACACACATGCGTATGTGTAGACACACACGCACACACAAGAGATTGGAGGGGGGCAGTCTGTGTGTGTGTGTGTGTGTGTGTGCGCTGAGGTGGGGGGGGGGGGTGGGATGTGAGTAGACAAGAACACGGCATACCCTAATGTGGGTTAAATTGGACGTGAAAGAGTCGCCAGAGCACACCTTGAGGAATTAGCTGGCTTGCTAGGCTGGTCCTACACACACATAGACATACACACACATGCACACACACACATGCACACACATGGTTGCTAAGCTGCAGGGTGTGATGCACATGAGCTGGTCTCCATGCCCCAGGGTGCCAGAGCCAGACAGCTGTCTGGGGGATCTCATTACCTCCAACACCAGACTCCTCCCCAAGAACAGACCACTCCCCCAACATCAAGTCCCACCCCAAGACCAGACCCCTCCTCCAACACCAGACTCCTCCCCAAGACCAGACCCCTCCTCCAACACCAGACTCCTCCTGCAAGAGAAAGTACAGGAATAAAACTTTAATAATTATCCTTCTACCTGAAACTTCCGAGTTTTACAGTGAACTCCAAAGAGTTGCACACATTTACGTTCTCTGCTAGGTCAGTTCTTGTTCAGGTAAGAGTTATCATAGGTACAAGAACACTTAGGGCTCTATTTTCACGATCATATGCGCATTGTCTAAAGTCTGTTGCGCCAGGCGCATGTTTTAAAAGGGTTGGTCTTAAAGTACTTCATTAGTCATGGGTGTGTTTTGGGCGTAACATACAGTTAACCAATCAGGATTTATACTCTCATTCCCTTTAAAAGCCAGCAGCACATTTTCCATGGTGTGTTGCTATTACAATGGAGAATTTACCCAGAAGACAGGTGCGTTTTTCGATGGAGGAGACCGATCTGCTAGTGCGTGAGGTAAAAGCGTGTGAACAGGTTATCTTCGGGGATGGAAAGAATCCCCCCAAACCTCCACGGGTCAAGGAAGTATGGGAGGAAATATCCTCAGTTGTGTCCTCCGCCTTTGGCAAAAAAAGAACATCCGAACAGTGCCGAAAGCGGTACAATGATGTTAGAATGATGTGCGCGCATTGTGCACGCTTTCATATCCCAAAGCGCTGTGCGCCCCTACAATAGCTTTTCAGCAATGCGCAACTGACGACAGACCAGGGTTTTGTTGGTCACTGGCGGATTTAATTTTTGCGTCCTTATAATAGCATCTGGCACGCTTTGCGCCAGACCACACCTCTTCTTTTCGCTGACACACCCGTGACGGCGCAGTGTCATCTGCTATCTAGACAACGTGATTTTTTGCCGGAAAAAATCAACGATGCGCTGGCACAGAATAGGGCGCATGTCGCGAATGCACAGTGCACCGCGGCATGATGTTTGATGGTAATATTATTCTTTTTCCCGTGTCTTTGTGTTCATCTGAATAGAGGTAGAAAATGCTCTAGTTCGCCAGCACAGCGGAATAGCGCAGCTAGCAGAGTGCTGCATAGCGCTTTGGACTGTAAATGAAGCGTGGCACTTATTTTGTTCATGTTAATCCACTCGGTTCAAGCCAGTTAGCGAGTGATAGTGCTTTTCCATATAACTACATTGCATATGCAGTTTCTGATGTATATTTTGTGCAAGTTGAAAAGGACATGCAGTTTCTAGTAATGATAACATGTAGTAATATTATTATGACGGTTTAAAGGTTAAAAAATAATGATACAGTACGAGTAATGTATAAAAAAGACAAACACTCTGCTTTGTCAAGTTACAAAGTGTTTTGATTTATGCAATATATTCTCTTTGCAGTGGAGCCGAAGGTTATGGTTAGTAGGTAATGCACAAGCTTATATTACAATATTACAGGTGATGTAATTCATCTCACTGAAGAAAAGGTGTCTTAGTTATTGGTTACACAGAGTGTTATGACAGAAAAGAAGTTAATGAGATCTCATGGTAGGCAAAGAATTAGAACAGAATCACTTATTATTCTGCACTCTGTATAGATGTGTTTTTTGGGTAAACGACCTTTTGATCCAATCAGCCTGAAGACTGAGCAGGGTCAAGGAAGCGGTGTCGCTGATATTTTGTAGCGGTGTGGCCTGCCGTGCGACTTATCTCAGTCCAACCCGGATATTTGAATTGTTTCATCAACACCAAATGTGTTTACACTGACGACACAAGCAGTTATTTCATCACAACATAAACATACGTTCAAGAACATACGATCTACATTTTTTGGAATCAGTACACTTCACTTCACCTCCTAAGGACCGAGTTTGTTTTACTTGTTATTTTGAAGAGCTCTTCTTTTGTTAGAAGCAATAACATTGTCATCTGTTCAACTCATTTTTCAGGTCTCTAATCCTGCCATGTGCTGTTTTTGTGAGTTAAGTCAGAACTCTCCCCAAACCCAGGTGGATGTTTAGTGCTTATTTTACTGGTCCAGGTCTACAGGCGCTGCATGTTCTTCCTCCTCTCTCTCCTTCTCTCTTCCTCTTGCTGGATTCATTCCAGGATCCTGCATTAGAAAGCCTGTGCTTACTTCCAGGCCAGGCCAAGTCAGATCAGTGCATTGTGCTCCCTGGAGTCAGAGAAGCCTGGTGTCAGTGTGTGTGTGTGTGTGTGTATGTGTGTGTGTGTGCGTGTGTGTGTGTGTCTGTGTGTGTGTCTGTGTGTGTGTGTGTGTGTGTGTCTGTGTGTGTGTGTGTGTGTGTGGCTGCTTGGAATAGGGGAAACCTAGCATCAGTTTGATAGAACTCTGGGGAGTGTGAGGATCAAGGCCTTATGGTTGTGTGTGAGTGTGTGTGTGTGTTCATTTGGAGAGTTGGGGATCAAGGCCTTATGGCCGTGTGTGTGTGTGTGTGTGTGTGTGTGTTCATTTGGAGAGTTGGGGATCAAGGCCTTATGGCCATGTGTGTGTGTGTGTGTTCATTTGGAGAGTTGGGGATCAAGGCCTTATGGCCGTGTGTGTGTGTGTGTGTTCATTTGGAGAGTTGGGGATCAAGGCCTTATGGCCGTGTGTGTGTGTGTGTGTTCATTTGGAGAGTTGGGGATCAAGGCCTTATGGCCACAGAAAACACCCTCTGGCTGCAGAATGCCTCATCAGGCCTCTTATGTGGCAAATCCATGCAAACAGCAATGAGCTTCTGACATTCCCTGACAGGTGGTGAGTGTGTGTGTGTGTGTGTGTGTGTTTACACAACCGCTTGATGGTGGGGAAAGCCCTGCTTTGCATCCTCATCTCTCAGTATTGTTGTCTGGCCAAACCCACTGGACCACTGGACCAGTCAAGCACAGACTTGAACAGAGATGCAGAAGAAGACCCAGCACAACTTCTCTTCTCTTCCTTCCTTCCTTCCTGCTGCTGAATACACCAATATAAAACACACACACACACACACACACACACACACACACACACACACACACACACACACACACACACAGAGACACACTCCTGCTGCTGAACACACCAGGATGAAACACACACAGACACACACACACACACACTCCTACTGCTACACAAGAGCACGCCCATACCTCAGTGAAATGTACTCAAGGACATAAATATTCAGCTGATATGGATCAGCTCACTAACACACAGCCAACAGACCACCTCACTAACACACAGCCAATAGACCACCTCACTAACACACAGCCAATAGACCTCACTAACACACAGCCAACAGACCACCTCACTAACACACAGCCAACAGACCACCTCACTAACACACAGCCAATAGACCACCTCACTAACACACAGCCAATAGACCTCACTAACACACAGCCAACAGACCACCTCACTAACACACAGCCAATAGACCACCTCACTAACACACAGTCAATAGACCACCTCACTAACACACAGCCAATAGACCACCTCACTAACACACAGCCAATAGACCACCTCACTAACACACAGCCAATAGACCACCTCACTAACACACAGCCAACAGACCACCTCACTAACACACAGCCAATAGACCACCTCACTAACACACAGCCAATAGACCACCTCACTAACACACAGTCAATAGACCTCACTAACACACAGCCAATAGACCTCACTAACACACAGTCAATAGACCACCTCACTAACACACAGTCAATAGACCATCTCACTAACACACAGTCAATAGACCACCTCACTAACACACAGCCAATAGACCTCACTAACACACAGTCAATAGACCACCTCACTAACACGCAGCCAATAGACCTCACTAACACACAGTCAATAGACCTCACTAACACACAGCCAATAGACCACCTCACTAACACACAGCCAATAGACCACCTCACTAACACGCAGCCAATAGACCACCTCACTAACACACAGTCAATAGACCTCACTAACACACAGCCAATAGACCACCTCACTAACACACAGCCAATAGACCACCTCACTAACACACAGTCAATAGACCACCTCACTAACACACAGCCAATAGACCATGACCTGACTACTGCAACTATGTAGCTCTAGGCCCTTCACCATGTACAAAACTCCTGCTGCTAAGCCCTGCAGGTGTCTGTGTTTGTGTGTGTGTGTGTGCGCCTGTGTGTTTGGATGTGTATGTGTGTGTGTGTGCGCCTGTGTGTTTGGATGTGTGTGTGTGTGTCTGGATGCGCCTGTGTGAGTGTGTGTGCCTGTGTGTGTTCACTACATCAACACATCTGTTGCACAATTAAATTTTTGCACTACTGCTTCCATATATTTTTGAAAAACTGCTGCTGCTGGTTTTGTATCCATACATCTATTTATATTTGTATCTGGTATTTCTTTTACTGTTACCACACATCCTTTTGCACAATTACATTTTTGTACATCCATCATCACAATGCTGCTTGTGAAATACTTGTGTTTTTGTCTTGTGATCTTTTTGTCTTGTTACGTGTTAGGAAAATGTCCTTATCTGCTGTGCACTTTTTTCTTTAGTGTTAGGAAATGTCTTATCTGTTGTGCTTCTCTTCTTGACCGTGGGAGAGTGAGAAACATACTTTCAATTCCTCTGTATGCCTTGTATATGTGGAGAAATTGACAATAAAGCTGACTTGACTTAATTTGACTTCTTCCACCCAGAGCCCATTTGCTGCTGTGCCTGAGAGACTCAGACGTCTCATTCAGACAAATAAATGGCTTTAGCTGACTGTGGTGCAGAGTTGCTGAGGAGAGAGAGAGAGATTTATTTTCGTATAAAACAATCATTCCCTATTTAAACAGTACACAAATAGCTTGGGCAAGAAACAACCATCTGAACGACCACCTGGTAGACACAAGGAGGTTTCAGTACTTTTGCACTGCGTGAAGAGCAGGCCAGTTATGGTGTGGACCCTATTTGGCAAAAGCACTATGGACTGGTTAGAGTGTGACATACTCTCTTAAATATGAAGAGTTCAAATTAGACTGACATATTCTCTTAAATGTGAAGAAATATCCTCACTGCTCAGTGTGTAGAATATGAGACACAGACATGGTAGCTCAGCTCATGTCGAGCCATAGTCAACTCTACCTTATCACCTAAACACAAAGAGGGGTTCAACTGGACGGGTCTCTTGCCAGAGTTCTGTCTCCACTACTGTCTGTCTGTCTTCTCTACTGTTTGTCTGTCTGTCTTCTCTACTGTTTCCTCCGCTGTCTGTCTGTCTCCACTACTGTCTGTCTGTCTTCTCTACTGTCTGTCTGTCTGTCTTCACTACTGTTTGTCTGTCTGTCCCCTCTACTGTCTGTCTGCAGTCTCCTCCACTATCTGTCTTCTCTACTGTCTGTCTCCTCAACTGTCTGTCTGTCTGTCTTTTCCACTGTCTGACTGTCTTCTCCCCAGTTTGTCTGTTTGTCTTCTCCACTGTCTCTCTGTCTTCTCTCCTGTCTGTCTCCTCTCCTGTCTGTCTTCTCTACTGTCTGTCTGTCTCATCCACTGTCTGTCTTAGTCAACAGCACTTTATTCTTTGGGACTTGTTTTTGCACTTTTGCAGAGATCATTGCACACACAGACCAACTTGCACATTGTACAGATACAACTGGAATAAAAGTCTTCTTTTATGTCTGCCTTTCACGTGGACAAGCAAAGAAAGAATTTCACTTCACAGGGAAACATGTTTCTTACTGTACATTCAACAATCATTTTTGTGTGCCAGTCTGTCTGACTGTCTGTCTGTCCATCTCTTGGCTCTCTCATCTCACAGCCAATCCAAAGCAAGCAGCCCCTTGGAACGTAACAAACCAGAAGGAGGCGATAACCTCTACTGCATGAGGTCTGGTCAAGGTGACAGCAATTTCATTTTTTTCCAGTTGGAAAAAACAGCCTGAATCACAGCCACAGCCATGAGGTTGGGAGTGTGTAACCTTTCAGAGCAATGAGCTTGAGTGCATGTATGCGTTTATATGTGTGTGTGTTTGTGTGTGTGTGTGTTGGGGGTGCTGTATCCTTTAAGAGAATCTGGGTCTACCAATTCTGTTTTTCTCTTCCCTGCTGACTGTGAAAGGTTGCAATGGCAGGGCCTTTCTTTCCACATCTGTAGCACTGGTGTGAGCTGACATGAGTGGATCCTTTGAACAGATGGTTCCAGAGCAGGGAGGGAAATGTCTCTCCATCTACCTCTTTACATCTCTCTCTCCATCTCTCCCTCTGCCTCTTTACATCTCTCTCTCCATCTCTCCCTCTGCCTCTTTACGTCTCCTCTCTCTCCATCTCTCCCTCTGCCTCTTTACATCTCTCTCTCTCTCTCCATCTCTCCCTCTGCCTCTTTACATCTCTCTCTCCATCTCTCCCTCTGCCTCTTTACGTCTCTCTCTCTCCATCTCTCCCTCTGCCTCTTTACATCTCTCTCTCCATCTCTCCCTCTGCCTCTTTACATCTCTCTCTCCATCTCTCCCTCTGCCTCTTTACGTCTCTCTCTCTCCATCTCTCCCTCTGCCTCTTTACATCTCTCTCTCCATCTCTCCTCTGCCTCTTTACGTCTCTCTCTCTCCATCTCTCCTCTGCCTCTTTACGTCTCTCTCTCTCCATCTCTCCCTCTGCCTCTTTACGTCTCTCTCTCTCTCCATCTCTCCCTCTGCCTCTTTACATCTCTCTCTCCATCTCTCCCTCTGCCTCTTTACGTCTCTCTCTCTCCATCTCTCCCTCTGCCTCTTTACATCTCTCTCTCTCTCTCCATCTCTCCCTCTGCCTCTTTACATCTCTCTCTCCATCTCTCCCTCTGCCTCTTTACATCTCTCTCTCCATCTCTCCCTTTGCCTCTTTACACCTCCTCTCTCTCCATCTCTCCCTCTGCCTCTTTACATCTTTCTCTCCATCTCTCCCTCTGCCTCTTTACGTCTCTCTCTCTCCATCTCTCCCTCTGCCTCTTTACATCTTTCTCTCCATCTCTCCCTCTGCCTCTTTACGTCTCTCTCTCTCCATCTCTCCCTCTGCCTCTTTACGTCTCTCTCTCTCCATCTCTCCCTCTGCCTCTTTACGTCTCTCTCTCTCTCCATCTCTCCCTCTGCCTCTTTACATCTCTCTCTCTCCATCTCTCCCTCTGCCTCTTTACATCTCTCTCTCCATCTCTCCCTCTGCCTCTTTACGTCTCTCTCTCTCCATCTCTCCCTCTGCCTCTTTACATCTCTCTCTCCATCTCTCCTCTGCCTCTTTACGTCTCTCTCTCCATCTCTCCCTCTGCCTCTTTACATCTCTCTCTCCATCTCTCCTCTGCCTCTTTACGTCTCTCTCTCTCTCCATCTCTCCCTCTGCCTCTTTACGTCTCCTCTCTCTCCATCTCTCCCTCTGCCTCTTTATGTCTCCCTCTCTCCATCTCTCCTCTGCCTCTTTATGTCTCCCTCTCTCCATCTCTCCCTCTGCCTCTTTATGTCTCCCTCTCTCCATCTCTCCATCTGCCTTTCATTTCAGAGACGGCCAAACCTGCCTAAAGGGCCCAGGAGCTGTGGAGGAGGAGACGAAGATGCAGCACTTCTGTTGTTGTTTTTTGTTTTTCCTTCCGCTTCTCACGCACATACAAACACAAACACAAACACAAACACAAACACAAACACAAACACATGCTTACTGCTCTCGCCGTGCCTTCACATTTACATGACCCTCATAGAAACTGCAGTCAGTCCCCTACATTCATATCCACATCTCTCACCATCATCACACTTTGAAGACAAGAGAGACAATGAAAGACTATGATGTGGAGGAGAGGTCAGAATCTGTTTAGAACATTACGACCATCTACTGAAATGGCCATACTGCAACATGTATGTGATGGGACTCCAAACTATACACCCTAAACACTGCTGGGTTAAAAAATGACCCATTTATAACCTATGTGCTAAGTAAAAAAGAAAAAGCCAACCTTGGGCTACAGGAACCCATTTGGCTCACCCAAAATAACGGTTGTGTTCCATACCCAACTTTGGGTAGACGATTACTCAGTGCTGGGTTAATGCTACCACAGATATGGGTTGAAAGTTCATCAATTATTTTCTTAGATTAATTAAAGTTATGGCTTATAGCATTATGTACTACATTTTATCTGTCGCTATACATACATGCTGTGTACATGCATACATACCGCAAGAAAATGTATAAATCAGTAACACCAAATTGAAACAATTATTTATTTAAAACATCACAGTGCCATAAATGAAATGATGCTTACTTACAAAATATCAAAATGGCATAAAAACATTGCTCATAACTGCAGTTATTAACATTTTGATACTTTAACATTGCTTATCTTGTGAGGATGTTTGAGGTGTTCATATATGTACATAGGTTTCCAATAGATGATACTCTCTGCTGCACCTGCAGTAGACCAGTTCTTCCTTACAGCTTCTGTAGAGAGAAAATGAACAATGAACATCCGTAAAGAAATGTCCATAATTAGGTTAATAGCAGAGGCAAAATCTATTGCTATCTTGCTGTCTATCTAACACACCAAGAAATAACAGGCAAAAACAACTCTAACTCTACTCTAACTGTACTCTAACTCTACTCTAACTCTACTCTAATTGTAATTCTCTAACTCTACTCTAACTGTACTCTAACTGTACTCTAACTCTACTCTAACTCTACTCTAACTGTACTCTAACTGTACTCTGACTGTACTCTAACTCTACTCTAACTCTACTCTAACTCTACTCTAACTGTACTCTAACTGTACTCTAACTGTAGCTCTCTAGATGTACTCTAACTGTACTCTAAAAAAGAAAGGGAAAAAAATGGTATTGATACCCACCACCTGACAGAAGAACAGTAGAGACCTGGTGCACAGAGGACAAAGAAGAGGAGCTACTGGGGCTGGAGACAGAAGATTATATCAGATTCATTGATTCTGTCCACGATTTATACTGGGGCTGGAGACAGAAGATTATATTATATCAGATACATTGATTCTGTCCACGATTTACTCTGGGGCTGGAGACAGAAGAGTATATCAGATACATTGATTCTGTCCACGATTTATACTGGGGCTGGAGACAGAAGATTATATCAGATACATTGATTCTGTCCACGATTTACTCTGGGGCTGGAGACAGAAGAGTATATCAGATACATTGATTCTGTCCACGATTTATCCCTTTAGGATAAAAGTGTAAAAAAGTGTAAAAGACCTGGTTCTGAATGCCTCAGTTCAGGGTGATGTGAAAAAGGGAAAGTAAGTAATGGACTGGAGGGCGTGCTGGATAGTCAGGGGAGAGGTGGTGCAGCTGTTGAAAATAAAGCATGACAAAAAATGGTCTGGTATGAAGATGATCTGTTTAAATCACTTACTAATATTCCTAAACGAATGTGGGGCTAAAGACATGGTTATGATTCCCATCTGACGTAGGTGTAGAAGAGGCCTGGTGCTCAGAGGTTGAGGATTTGTGGACGGGGCCTGGAGGCATGAGTGGGTGGAGGGACTGGGGCTGTAGACACAAATAAAACATATTATTACCGCCCACAGTTGGACTTGATCGGATTCAATTTATTGTCCCTATAACATAAATTGAAAGCAATTGTTTTAAAGGCCTCACTTCAGGGTCATGTCTAAAGGGATCATGTGGAATAATCGACTGCAGTGGTGGAGAATAAATGATTAAAGGTGATTAAATGGTCCTAAGGGTCGTAATGCCCGCCTGAAGTTGGGGGAGTGTGTATGTATATATGTATATATGTGGATGGGATGTACAGGGAGGATGAGGTGGAGGCACTGGGGCTAGAGACATAATAATAGACAATAATAGAACACTACTTTTGCAAAGACGGTTCAGAATGCCTCAGTTCAGGGTCATGTGAAACAGGGATCATGTAATGGACTGGAAAGCATGCAAGACAGTCAAAGGGAAGCCTAATGACCATAAACATGGCCTGCTTATCTGCGTTTGACTAGATATATTTCAATTTTCATAAATTATCTGTGTTTGACTAGATGTATTACAATTTTCATCAATTAAACAGCTGCTTTTGCTCCCATTTATAGGTGCATTTTATGTAATATCGCTCACCTAACCTAGGTTCATGGGTCTCTTTGTTTGCTGTAAGTGCTGGTTAAGAAAACGGTAAGAAAACATTGCATGAATATGGCTCATGCTGTTTGTTACGCAAACAGTGGCCAGGAAGCAGCCCCAGGACATGCATGCTAGTTGCTAACAATTAGCACCTGTCCATACTTGGTTGCAAGCTGTGTTTACTCTGCTCGTACTCACCTTAAAACACTACAGTACTTGAGTTAATAAACATTAAAGATTTGTCACTGTTGTTTAGAAGTTCAATAAGCAAGCAGACCTCTTGTTGTTTCTTAGCTTTGTAACTATTGTGGCTAACTAATCAAGATGCCTACACTGCTAATTTATGTTAAATCAAGTATGAAATTGATTTCTATAATTGAAACTATTTGAAATAATTTATTTTACATAAAATCATACAACACTAATTGTGAACAAATTATGGGTCAATTACAAAATGTTGTACTTAACCCAACATGTGTTTAGTACAATTACCTAGAAATAAAATTTTTTAGAGTGAAGGATGTCCACGTCGTAGACATCGTTAGGTCAATCAGCGGGCTGTAACCCCCCCCAAATGTCTTTAGCGCTGGTCCTAAGTGCATGGAAATTGACATCTATTCATCTTGGTTAAACTGTGTTAAACTGAGTGCATGTCAGCAGGTGAGACCATGCACAATGCACAATTAACTGTGTTAAACTGAGTGCATGTCAGCAGGTGAGACAGCACAATGACAATTAACTGATGCATGTCAGAGTGAGACCATGCACAATGCACAATTAACTGTGTTAAACTGAGTGCATGTCAGCAGGTGAGACCATGCACAATGCACAATTAACTGTGTTAAACTGAGTGCATGTCAGCAGGTGAGACCATGCACATGCACAATGCACGCGTGTTCCGCACGGCCTCCAGCTTCCAGCGCTCCAACGCTGTCTGCTTGAAATAGAAACCACTTCTATTTGTCCACGCGTGCTGCACGCAGCACACACTGACGAAGAGCTCGTTTGTGGTGTTTGTCCACGCGTGCTGCACGCAGTACACTGACGAACGTGTGTGTCACGCTGCACCACACTGACGAAGAGCTCGTTTGTGGTGTGAATACACAAATGCACTTGCACTGCAAACGGACCGCAACAGACACGGACTGTGACTGCACAATGCCTATGAGTGAGTGAGGCCTTAGGCTACATTTCTTAGTCCATTCTGCACTCTGTCTGCAGCCATGCTGGGCTGTTCTTGGTGCAACAGGTAACAAACATATCACATAATCAACCATAGATCCAAACAAACAGGAGAGCATCATCTGAATTCAGGTCCAATTAGGTAGCCGAACCAAGCAAGAAAATAAAGCAAAATTCTGCATATTCTCCTCCAACAAATCAAACCAAAAAGCTTGGGGCCTGGATTAAAAACACACTTTTATAAATTCTATGTAACATTTAGTTTGTCCTACATACACTGGTGCAGATACTTGCTAGCATCTTTTTCATGAACATGACCCCAAACATATAAGCTTGACAATACCAAATAATTGACTTGAATGGCTTGCACAGACACTAACCCCATTACACAGATAGATTTTCTGCCAGTCCGATCAAACTATTTTGATTCAAAATTCTGGGTCGTCTGTTTACATGCAGCAACATTCTATGCCGATCAGACGCTAGTGGCTATGTGACGCAGGCACACATTTAGCCTGTTTCTAAAATCACCTCGAGATCTGACCGAATCCAAACGTCTTTTCACTGTGACTAGGAGGTAACCAAAGCAGGGGAACTCATCACACTGAAGCAGAGAGGAGAGCACAGTAAAGCGCTGTTGTCTCAGAAGACTGTGGCTACATTGACAGAGATCACCAGCCTCCATGGTCCCAGAGTTGTCCAGAGTGTGAGCGAAATGTTGTGGATGATCACAGCAACAGTGAAATAGCTATCAGAGGCTTTATTTCCACAAAATGCAGGCTTGTTGATGTTGAAAGATGAGCGATGAGCATGTGTGAGAAAAGCTTGTTACATGGTTGATCAATGGGAACAGCAACGGAATAAACCACCGCTTTCATTGCAATTCAAATTGAATGGGATGAGAAATACTATTTTGATCATAGTATCATTGGTCATGGGTCATTGAGCCATTATGCCATTTCTATTGTGATTCAAAGTGTACAGGTAATGGGGCTACTAATAGGATGGTTCTCTTCTGCTTCCACACTTAACTTAGCCTGACCTCACATGCCCACTTGCACGGGGAAACACAGGCTTGTCAGATTAAAGCCTCTGAGTGCACACACATCAGGCAGGCCAGAGCATAAGACTACAAAAGGTGAATCAATTTCATGACGCATAATGACCCAAGCAGTGATGAGATATGAAAAACTGATGTGACATAGAACCTTCAGGTCAGGTGTTGCAGCTTTTTTTTGAAAAGCTTTCTAGAGCACTCACAGCAAGAACCCCGGAGGGAATTTCTGCTCACCAAAGCTTCGGCAACATTCCAGAACACTCACACTCTGAACTTCAGAGAGAATGGCAGTAGCGTACAACAAAGCTGTGAACAGATCCCCCCACCCCCCCCAAACAAACACTCCGTGAGACACAAATCAAGAACCGCTGAAACATTTTTTTCTCTCTTTTTACTGAAAAAAGGAGGAAACAGAATCTGAGGAAATGACAGATAAAAAATACAAAACGGAAACACAACGTTCAAAGGACTTCGGGAGAGAAGAGCAGACGCAAGAGAAACTACAGGATGGCTGGAATCCAAAATCAAAAAGGATGGCACATATTAATAAACTGCTTTTTGAAACCTCCCCTCCAGCACCCACTCCCTTAAAACAAGATTGAAGTTCTCCTTTACGAGAAGGAGGGGGATGAGCCGAGACCCTGGGGGAGGAGAGTGCGAGAGGAGGGCAGATACAGAGAGCGTAACATCAGTACAATATCTTTTTTTTTCTCTATAAAAAGAATGGTGCAGAAATATTCTTCTTTTTCTTTTTTTCTCTTTTGTTTCAAATCATCAAACACGTGAAAGAGGATCCTTTTTCTGGAGTAAAATCAAGACATTTCAGAAACTTTTTTTCTTTTTTCTTAAAAATCCCACCCACCCCCTCTCAGCCATCGCAACCCAGACTTGTCTCCTTTTGAAAGTGTTTGTGTGAAAATATAGAATAGAACCATCCGCTCCTCTCCTCTTCTCCTTCTGTTGCCTCTATTGTCTTGTTGTTCAGGTCCAATAATCCCTCTGGTTTACAGAAGAAAGTCTTTCGATTTGAGGACACACCAGTGAGGTGTCAACAAGAGTTTCTGAAGGTTCTCTTCAGGAAGGACAGAAATCTGCCTCCACAGAGAGAGCATATTGTTTATTCTTTTGTGAACATGTATGTGTAAGAGTATGTGTGTGAGTGTGTGTGTGGGTGTGTGTGTTTTCACGTCACACTTCAGTCTGAAAGTCCCCCTCAGACGTGTCGGGGGTGTTGGCAGATGTGGTGTCCCAGGCCTTGTTGTGGAGTTCCAGGCGGTCAGATTGGTCGACAGGGAGACATGATGTGGGGTCAGAGGTCATGCTCTTGAAGCTGTCCCAGGAGTGCTGCTCATCTGCGCTGGACTTCTCCTACAAGAGCAAATCACACACACACACACACACACACACACACACACACACACACACACAAG
>PYXC01000906.1:327500-337500 GCA_015244755.2 Tenualosa ilisha
ATCTTTGTCTATGAGCTAGCAACCTGCATCTTTGTCTATGAGCTAGCAACCTGCTCAGATTCAAGTGTAGCCTGCTTGTGCACTTGTGCAGCTAAGGTGACTGAGGGGTTAACATGGGAGGCTCCGGACACATGGACACACAAACACACACACACACCTTTATCTCTTCCCCATCAAAACTCAAACATACAAATATGTGCTAACACTACCACCAAATACTCTCTCTAAACACAAACACACACACACACAAACACACACACGCACACACACACACACACCTTTATCTCTTCCCCATCAAAACTCAAACATACAAATATGTGCTAACACTACCACCAAATACTCTCTCTAAACACAAACACACACACATACACACACACACACGTTGACATACAACAGTGGTTTGAGCTTTGTTACCTGTCCTCTTTTTGCTCCCCTTGAACCTGCCAGGTGCCTGACTATAGTCACACTACAGCAGAGAGGGTGGAACTCAATGAAACATGAACACACACAAACAACACAAATACATCATGCAAAACCAAATTCTGCCATGAGCCTCATGCAGACACAGTCAAATGAGAGGCACACAGCATAAATTAGACAATGAAATTCATATGCATACACAAACAAAGACACAAAAGATTGTGGGTATGGCTCATGTTAAAAGCTCTCATATAGTCTCATAGAGAAACTCTGAACTATATGAGAGTCTATTAACACTGGAGCTCTGAGTCTATGAACACAGGGTGGAGGGGAATACACCACTGAATGAAAAGATCATAAAGTGGCAGAACAGTGAAGACATGAAAAAGAGTTAAAAAATGAATAAAAACTGAACACAGACACAGAGAGATGTGGGCATGAGTATCATTGTGATTGGAGAGAACCTGTGTTTAGACCCATGCCTACTATAGTCCACACACACACACACACACACACTCAGAGAGAGAGAGAGAGAGGGAGAAAGAGAATCAAGCCATAGTAACATGTTCTTGTAGGGTTAAATTAGAAGAAAAGAACAAAAGCAGAGAGAGTTCAAAGAATGGGAAGAGATTTCACTACATGGGGTCGGGGTTGGGGGATTGTCTGGGATCAGAATGTTGGGATGACAGGGGGAGAGGCAGAGTGTGTGTGTGTGTGTGTGTGTGTGTGTGTGTGAGTGAGTGAGAGTGTGTGTGTGTGTGTGTGTGTGTGTGTGTGTGTGAGTGTGTGAGTGTGAGTTAGTGAGCGTGTGTGTGTGTGTGTGAATGTGTGTGTGTGTGTGTGTGTGTGAATGTGTGTGTGTGTGTGTGTGTGTGTGTGTGTGAGTGAGTGAGTGAGTGAGAGTGTGTGTGTGTGTGTGTGTGTGTATGTGTGTGTGAGTGTGAGTTAGTGAGCGTGTGTGTGTGTGTGTGAATGTGTGTGTGTGTGTGTGTGTGTCAGTGTGTGTGTGAGTGTGAGTTAGTGAGCGTGTGTGTGTGTGTGTGAATGTGTGTGTGTGTGTGTGTGTGTCAGTGTGTGTGTGGAGTGAGAGGGAGGATGGCAGAGCGGGATGGCAGCAAGACAGTAAAATTGGGACTAGACAATAACTTTGCTGCTTTGCTGCTGGTTCCGCGCTGGTGGAATGACCTCCCAAGTGCTACCAGATCAACTGATACCCTCTCCACCTTCAAGAAACTCGTGAAGACTAAGCTCTTCCAAGAATATCTCCTGGTGTAAACTTTGAGAATGCACTTAATAATTTAATTTCTCTACATTGTGTTACACTATTGCACTTTCAACTTAAAACAGCGCAGATTCTATGTTAGCAATATGCACTCCTTGTTAGTTCATTGTGTTGTAGCTTGAATGTTATCCTCTTTTGTAAGTCGCTTTGGATAAAAGCGTCTGCTAAATGCCTAAATGTAAATGTAAATGTAAATGCCATGGAGACAGTTGAACTAAAGTGAGTTTTGTGTTGGTTATGTTTGTCTTATCAGTCTCCTACTTTGAGGCGCTGAGGCGTCTGGGTTAACAGTATATGGATGCTGTAAGAAACAAACAGCATAGAGGGACAACATTCCTCTTAGATGCCCAATGTGCCCTCATGTGTGTGTGTGTTTAGATGCCCAATGTGCCCTCATGTGTGTGTGTGTTTAGATGCCCAATGTGCCCTCATGTGTGTGTGTGTTTAGGTGTAAAAGAACAAGTAATGAGCAAAACAGTAAGGGGAAAACAGTAAGATAAAAACCCAGTGAATCAAAGGCTATGAGAATCACTTTAAAACAAACTAACAGGAGATTTGTTGAATAGTGAACGCCAGGAAAAACAGTTGAACACAACAGGTTGAGGGTTCTTGAAGAAGAGAGAGCTAGGAGGTTAGCTTGTAATCCATCAGCAACCAAACTGTAGCTACACACCTTTGAAAATAATTCAGCAGAGCTACAACAAGTGTGTGTTTCTGTCAAATCAAGGACTATTATGTAGAAAAAAAGAAAGGAAATTAATGAAATTGTTAATGAGCCCCAAGCCCACCCCAGTTGCAAACACATTAGCATCATTTGGTCTTGCTAGTCGAGCGCTGACCTTGAGAATGAGCAAGTTAGGCTAATTCTGAGACATCCATTAAAGCTAGCTGTACTCAGATTTGATTGAGGGGTGAAGTGACCCCTTTTCATGAAGCTTTTAGAGCAAATGTCTGCAGTTAAAATAAATGAGTGCCGTGCTCCCTTGGGTCAGGAAAACTGCTCACAGCCTTTGAAAGAGAACTATTAGGTCCAAAGTTGAAAAAGCTTAAATGTCAAATCTATATGAAACAGCATTCTGCCTCTATGCATAGCAAACACCTGCTACCTGTTTTCATATTCACCTGCCCACGCGGCCAGTGACTCTGCTTAATGGCTGCTCTGCGTGTCTGTGGAAGTGAACACATGTGGGCTGTTGGTTCCAGTTAGCAGACTGCTTGCTTCAAAGACATAGATCCTTTAGTTCCTTGAAGGGATCCCCTAACCATTTAGATCCTTTCATTCCCTTAACCCTAGCCCCTTAGATCCTTTGGTTGCCTCAACCCTTTAAATCCTTTGCTTCCTCTAACCCCTAACCCTTTAGATACCCCATACTTCCTGTTATGTAGGACCATTCCTACCTTTGCTTCCTGCTCTTGTCTGCATGCCCTATTCAACTCAATCCTTCAGGAGAGAGTAGAGAAAGAAAGAATACAAGAGGGATTAAATGAAATCAAACTAAAGAAAAGAAAAGAAAATAGCTGTGCAGGGCTCTCTGGGCTCAGGGCTGTATGGCTTAGCATATTGTGGTCATATAGAGTGTGTGTGTGTGTGTGTGTGTGTGTGTGTGTGTGTGTGTGTGTGTGTTTGGGGGGGGCGGTGGCTGAGTGAAGTGTTAAACTGCAGTCCCCTCATCAGTCAGGGGTTAAATGCCTTTCAAACTGCATCAAGCTGCCGGCTCCCCAATACTCAGGTCATTTGCAGGCATCGCCATCCAACCCACAAACCCCATCAGAGGAGGAGAGACAGTAGGGGGAGGCTGAGGAAAAGGGAATAGTTGGGGATGGATTACTAGTGAGAGGGTCCATTTGTGGCAGTGTCAGGGAGTGTAGAAATCCCAATGTGTGTGTGTGTGTGTGTGTGTGTGTGCGTGCGTGTGTGAGACGCATAAATGAAAGAAGACTGCAGGCATGCGGGGAGAACCACGGGATTGGGTCAGGTACCACACACACACACACACACACACACACAGAGACAAACACATACACGCACACAGACACATACAAACAGCAATCCAGCACATAAGCACATAAGTATGTTCAATAGAAGGTTAGATCAAAGGAGCAATTGGGTCTAAATTCTCACAATGATACGTACCTGCCCTCAGTCCCCCCCCCCCCTCCCCCAACCAAGGGATGAATCAAAAACACACTGGACCTGCCCACACAAAGAGAGTAGTCCATGTCTATGCCTGTTCAAAAATGCAGGGTGTCTGCATTGGGGTTGGGAGGATTATGATGTTTTAAAAGTGGGATTATTTGGTTAATTCCGTGCCCAGTCATGTGGATTTTATGGAAAGTTTAAACTCTGATTAAACTCAAATTTCAAAGCAAAGGCATAACGCCATAGGCAGGGGACACAGATACACACACACTCATGGTGGTGTGGTGTGGTTTGGTTCGTCAGCACAAACACAAGACAACCAGATAGGACATGAGATGGAAGGCGTCTGCCGTGGATCTGGGTGTGAGAGATTTGGCCCAGATCTGTCATAAACTATCTGGTCAGGCTGTCATTCAAATGTGATGAGAAAAAACAGCAACCAGGACAGGGAACAAACACAGACAGAGCCTAGCGCACCTGAACACCAGGGCTGAGGGGGAACTAGCTAGGAGAGTAGTGGTACTGAGAGGAGACTAGCGAGGAGGCTATCTGTGTGTCTCTCTCTTTCAGACACACTTTAGAATGGAAGGGTTGAGGAAAGATTTATGAAATGCTTACGTTGGCTTTCTTTATAAACGAAGCTGGATCTCCGCAATAAAACAGGCTCAGTTTGTCTGGGGGGTGGCGGTGGGGGGACCTACAAAAAAAATGAGCCTTTGATGTTGTCACTCTTCCATCAACTCCTGTTTATTGTGGCAGAGACCTGTGGAGGCTAAACAGGGACTTGAGGCGTCTTTCAGACTGAGTTTATGCTACAGGTTAAGACGGCCTGGGCAGCTAAGGTTGAGTTGAGCTGATTGGGCAGGAAGACAGGGAGATATTTACATGAGGTATGAGGTATTTATATTTATGAGGTTATTATCAAGTTGATTGAAAAACAAGTAAACAAATGTTAAAATCTGAACGAATGCTTGGTGTTTGTTTGTGGCTTCAAGAGCTGTGGTTTTCTACGCCTATATTCCCCCTCTGAGTGATGTAAACTTTGTGAGGAACATGGTGCACAGCACACCTCAGAATTCACTGTTCTTATCAGATCATTTTTCTTCATTATCCCTCATCTGTTCAGACACACACACACACCCACAGAGTATAACACTATCATGATTGATAATTATGAGTATTCCAATACGTTTTTAAAAAGCGACAAAGTTAATCATGGCTTTGCGTTCTGCTCCATTCGTGGATGAGATCCAAATCAGACTTTGCCTGTCACTTGCCTCAGCCTCTCTGGGATGCCTGTAATTACCCTGCTCATAATCCCCCACACCCCCACCCCTACTCACAGTCTGCACCCGGGGATAATTAGGCCTCTGTCAGTGTAATACCTCCTCATGTTCTGCTCATGAGAACACACACACACACACAAGCACACACATTTGCACACGCACGCACATATGCACACACACAAACACACGGGCAATTCGTGAGCCGCAGAGTGCAACCACTGCTGAAAATGTGACAGAACAGCTCCCCCAGCTGGCCTGAGACATGATAACACTGCTCACTGTAACACTGCTACAACAGCATAATATTAGTGCTAATGGCTAATTACACTGCTCTCTGTAACAGCTCACTACGAATGTATGAGTATTAATGGCATTTACACTACTTTCTGCAACAGCCCACTACAAGCGTATGAGTGTCAATGTTTGAATAACTCTGTATCAACTCAAGAGTTAATACTGTTGACATTACTGGATCAGCTTACAATTATTAATTGTGCTAATACTGCTGCTTAAACAGCTTTGTATGAGTGTTTAAGATGTTATCACTGTTCACTATGAGTGTGTATGGTGCTAACACTGCTAACTGAGAGTGTTTACAATGGTGCTACCACTGCCACTATGACTGTGTATGGTGCTGACACTGCTAACTGAGAGTGTTTATAATGGTGCTACCACTGCCACTATGACTGTGTATGGTGCTAACACTGCTAACTGAGAGTGTTTATAATGGTGCTACCACTGCCCACTGTGAGTGCTTATGGTGCTACCACTGCCACTATGAGTGTGTATGGTGCTAACTCTGCCCAATATGAGTTTTTCTTATGTGTTAGCACTGTTGACTATTAGCACTGTTCACTGTTAGACTATGAGAGTTTATGGTGCTAGCACTGTTCACTATATGATTATTATGTCACTAGCACTTTTCACTGTAAGTGTTCATTATGATGCTAGTGCTGCCCACTATGAGAGTTTATGGTGCTAGCACTGCTCACTATGAGAGTTTATGGTGCTAGCACTGCTCACTGTGTGTTTACTACGTCGCTATCGCTGCACACTATCAGTGTTTATTACTGCCACCTCCTTACTGATATACTGTTGCTTCAAGTCTGCTCTCTGAATTGTTTTCATCATTACTTTGTGCTGTGGTTATGTGATTCATTCAGACGCCTATTCTGTAAAGTCAAAATCCCCATGAAACTCCTCATGAAAAGCACCTACACTGAAGCAAGGCAAGTGCACAGGACACTGATTGCTCTCTTTCAAAATGCCATCCACAGCTGGTCAACGTAAACTCCTATGTACTGTAACTCAGTAATGGAAAGTTTGGGTTTTGATGTCACATGGTCTATTTGAAAAGCACCATGAGGGAGTTGTGTGTTGACAGGGGTTGTGAGTGTTTCTCTCCAGCTGAAGTGAGGTAGGTATGTCATTAAGGCCACGTGCATGTGAAAGGAGGCACCAGAAATCTGACACATGCACTACTCCCAGAGTTCATTTGGCATTTCTTGGCATAAAACTCTCTAGTGAGTTAACCACGATGCTTTAAAGGGCTTAAGTAAATGTTAAGCACTATACTTTTAAAATGAATTAGTTATTACAGTTTAAGTGTGCAGACAAACATTATAAGACCAAGTGTGTCATTAAGTTAGGAAACAAGTGATTTTCATCAGTAAGGTGAGGATACGGATGTGAGCATTATTTCAGATTGTTTTGTCTTCAAGTTTTACTTAGCAAGTCTCCAAGCTGGGCAAAAAGGATTGTGGGTGGGTCAGGCAAACGGGCAGGTAAAGCATCAAAGGTCAAGGTCAATCTCTTACCTTGAACGTGGACATGGCTGGATCCCTGTTATACCTGTCTAAGGTGTGGAACTTAGAGGAGTGGTTGAGTTCATGGTAGAGCTCAGAGTGCCTTTTGCGAGTGTGCATCACTTTCTGGAAGGAAGGTAAGAAAGAAAAAGAAAAACAGGAGAAAAGGAAAGAAAATAAAAGAAAGAATAAAAAGGACGAAGAAAGGAAGGGTAATGGAGGACAAGAATAGGGGCTGGTTCAGACGAGTGAAGAGAACTGTCTGGCAGCTTTTTAAGTCCCCTAACAAAACTCTTTCTCTCTCTCTCCCCCCTCAAACTGTCCTTTTGATCTCTGTCCCTCTCGGAGTGTTCTTGATGGACCGGGCACCTTGGCAGACCGCTGGCATATCAAAAGATGCAGTCTCAGCGTGGGTTTCTCACCAACCGCCAACCACTAACTGCTGTCCACCCCCTGCTGAGGTGGCGTTTCTATGCTGGTCTTGTGCTCTAATTGGCCGAGGTTTGGAGTTGAGAGAGGGCATTTAATTGGACACAACTGTGCACAGCGGGCCAGGGTGACACCAGTCCAAACCATGACCTGGGCCTCTACATGCTGAGAGTACCTGCTGCAATTAAAAACAACTTGCTCTCTGTCTCTCTCTCTCTCCATATGAATCACTTTTTCTCTCTCTTGCATCCTTCTCTCCCTCGCTCTCTCTCTTGCTCTCTCTCCATGAGTCACTCTCTCTCTCTCTGCCACTAGAAATCACTTTCTCTGACACCCTCCCTCTTTGATTGTGCCTCTCCTTTCTCCCCATCTCTCTGCCACTTTCTCTCTCCTTCTCTTTCTATCTGTCATTCCTCTGCTTTGGTTCCTCCACAGGAGTGTCTGCTCTATCTGCAGTAACTAACAGGCAGGAGTGTCTGCTCTATCTGCAGTAACTAACAGGCAGGAGTGTCTGCTCTGGCAGGAGTGTCTGCTCTATCTGCAGTAACTAACAGGCAGGAGTGTCTGCTCTAGCTGCAGTAACTAACAGGCAGGAGTGTCTGCTCTATCTGCAGTAACTAACAGGCAGGAGTGTCTGCTCTGGCAGGAGTGTCTGCTCTATCTGCGGTAGCGAAGCCTCTCCTGAGCTAGAAACAAATCACAGCCTCTTTGACGTGGGAGGTTGGGAGGGGAGGACATTTACTTCACCCTCAAAGCACTGGGAGACGTACACATCTATGTCATAGTCACACCAAGGCAGATGTCATTTCTGGCCATCTGTAGCCTTAGGAGTCAGTGTCCAGTGATTTGCCGGAGCCGTGAATAAATCTATAGCATTCTAAACATATTGTGTGCCATACATGTCTCATGACACTGCCAAATCACTGGACACCAACACACACGGTGGCTACTAGCAGTCAATCGTCTCATCGTCAGTCACTCATTGAAGATCTCTACTACTAGAACATGCTTATGACATAGGCATGGCACTGCTTCTAATCAGGTGTGAAGTAAAGTGTCATTGGGAGGGAATGTGTGTGTGTGAGCGTGTTGGGGGTGAGGGTTGGGGTGGGGTGGGGGGTGGTTGTGATGGGGGGGGGGATCATGCAGGAAGTAGCCTAACTGGCCATGTTACTAAGCGCTTGGCCAGAGGTTTGCTATTAGTTCATCCAGCAGCCAAACATACCTTGGTCTCTATGATGGTGTCTCCATAGCAAAGAACAAATCTCCAGTCATGTCACGGGGGGTGGGGGGCGGGGGTGGGGGCGTAGGGGGAGGGGGGGCGTACGCCATGGGGATCATCACCCGTGTCTGAGCATATAGGGATCGTTGCAATTGTTACTAGTCACCGTCAAGTATGGAATAGGATCTGTAACCATGAGGACCTGATCTGTCACTGTGGGGACGAGATCTGTAACTATGAGGATGGGGTCTGCAACTATGGGAATGGGATCTGTAACCGTGGAGACAAGCTCTATGGGAAGACTGGAGATTTGGTCCATTCCAGGGCTTTACACATTCCATAACAGGAGCCCTCTGTGACACCACTACAAGCACCAGACGACCAGACGACACACACACACACACACACACACACACACACGCAAACACAAACAAACATACACAGACTTACCCACCAACACCACCTTGGATCTGTGCATCTCATAAACTAACTTCATTTAGTCTCACACCAACACAATTCATTCACTCTCTCACACACAGACACATACACACACACACACACACACACACACACGCACACACACACACACATTCAGAGTTTCTATTGGTGTGTCTTCAACCCCCAGCAAACTGAATGGCTTTGATGTGGACATAAATGCTAATCAGTAATCTCATCTCAGTAGTTCTCATCTACCCAGGACATGGTGGTTATAGGTACTGAGTTGTAGGCAAGTGGACTTCTTTATGGAGCTTGAAGACATCTCACCTCTAATCCAACTTGATGACTTCTTCTTCTAATCCAACTGGACTTCTTTTTTCAGACATTTAATCTCTAATCCAACTTGACTTCTTTTTGGAGCATGAAGACATTTCACCTTTAACCCAACTGGACTTTTTTTCTTAACCCTCCTGTTGTGCTCCGGTCAAATGAAAGCATATTTCTTCAAAAATGGACTTAATCTAATTGGATGGTCGTGAGACTCCACGACTTTCTTCATACATGCTATCTGAACACATGACACAAATTTTAATTACTTTCATGACAGTTTGGGTGTTTTTTTTCAATTTTGTTATATCTGGACTATAAGAAAATGAATGCGTGAGGCCACAGTAAATGTACACAAATTGTTTTCAGGCACATGCAGTCTTACCCACAGATCAGATGGACAGTGGAAGTGTGTTTGTGTTTACTTACACAAATGTAAACAGACCCCTTCCCTATGTTTGCTTCCAGTGATAGATCGCCTCCACCAAAAACCTATTGCCAAAAAAATATCGCCCTCACTGCATTACTTAGGCTTTGTTCAGTGAGGCCTACAGGCTATTATTAGTTCACTAAAGTTTTAAGTTTGTAATATTCAAGAGAGCATAAGTTGATATAGAGGTCTATTACAAAATTTGCTGATAATTACTGATA
>PYXC01000906.1:342500-360000 GCA_015244755.2 Tenualosa ilisha
ATTCAGTTGTTCTCTTTTAAGAACATGTCAAAGAACATGTCAAAGATGGTCTATTCAGTTGTTCTCTTTTAAGAACATGTCAAAGAACATGTCAAAGAACATGTCAAAGATGGTCTATTCAGTTGTTCTCTTTTAAGAACATGTCAAAGAACATGTCAAAGATGGTCTATTCAGTTGTTCTCTTTTAAGAACATGTCAAAGAACATGTCAAAGAACATGTCAAAGATGGTCTATTCGGTTGTTCTCTTTTAAGAACATGTCAAAGAACATGTCAAAGATGGTCTATTCAGAGGAGCACAACCCAAAAGTGCCAAAAAGTGTCCCAATAAATTCTAATTATGTCTTAGTGACTGAGAATAACTGCTCCTGTTGTACTAGCACCTTCTAAGCTCTTTACTGAGTAAAGCATATAGAGATCATGATTCATATACAACAACTAGCTTACTTACTATGAACAAGCAGTAATTAGGAGTTCATAGTGAATACATTCTAGTTAATGGTCTACTGTGGGTAGAATAAGCTCATGCAGAATAAAGTATTAATAAGTGACTTTTAATGATTAACAAATGGCTAGTATGTTCTTGCCTTGTAAGATAATAAGATGCTAATTAATGGTGAATATGTGTCTGCTAATCTAAAGTGTTACCGAAATGGTTAAGACGCTCACTGAGGTAACATCTCGGTGAGCTAACTGTAAAGAGCTGTGCTGTCTGGATGTAAAACCAGTAACAAGCTAAATTTCCGTGTGTAAGTAGGCTAGCTATGTAGTTTAATATGAGATGCTGTCGATGAGCATGAGCCAACCTTGTTACTGTCAGGAGTTCTAGGGAAGGTAATGCCGCATCTGAGTGGGCAAACATGTGTCAATATCTCCAAAGCCACTAACTTGATCATGTTGTTGCGGACATAGTTTGTAGTATATCGTCAATACTCTATGAAAAACACATATCCCTTGGAGTTGTTTAATAACATCAAGAAACTCCGGAATTTAAAATAGAAGTAAAACGTATGTGTAAAAATGCCAAAAATACAAGTCTTGACGTTAGAGTTCTGTGCAAATGTATGTAGTGTCTGATGTAGCCTGGCTGTAAGACCCAATGCTCTGCTTCAGACTGAATGCAGGTGCTTAGAGTCAGTGGTCCTCCTGTCAGAAAGCTCCTCTTCCTTTCCCTGTCCTGAGCTTTGTTCTATTGGCCAGTCTCCACCACATTCAGTGCTCAGCTCAGTGCTATAGGCCACGTCAAGGACTCACTTCAGTCCTATAGGCCAGTTTCTCCCACATTAAAGTGTAACTGCACCCAAAAATATGTTTATTGAGGTGCTGATGAAATGAAATTCCAGACAAAAATGGCAATTTGTGGCATTTTACATGTGATCCTCTACAGTCTCAACTGTGCCTCCACATTTAAAGGTTAAACTATTGACAGCGTGCCCCAAAAGTGCGCAACTACATCATGCCCCCCTCCTCTAATGACTAATGACAGGTGGGCAGACTCCCAGCTCTGGGTAGCCTAAGCATAGCTGTATGGTATCGTAGCCTATATATGTTTTATTTAGACAAATAGTCATTGACGTATGGGTCTAATCAACACAGATCACAGCAAGGCAACAGTTGGAAACAGCTTAACAGGGTTCATGTTATTTCTATGGTTAGGTGCAAAAGCGGCAGATCTCAACGAAGATAGAACATTCAAAGCATAGACTATCAAGAGTGCATGATCTGATCACAGAAGCCTTGTAACACACTCTGGGAAATAGCCCTGGCTAGCCCTGATGTGATTATTAAAAATATTTTAAATTTGTTCTGCAACTGTTATAAAGTTGTTTGAAGAGAACACATTCAGCTACTCATTATTCAGACGCACAGCTTCTGGTAAAAACATACATTTCTGGTGTAGCCTTGTTTAACCCACACTAGTCTGACAAATTGGAAGCAAATCTTCCCCAGCACTTGTTGAACAGTACAGTAGGCCATAGAAGAATAGACAGACAGACAAAATGTACAACCTGAACGGGACATAGGCGAGGCTATTGCACTGTGTCATATTTTGCAAACAATAGCCTACCAAAAGTCCTATTACATAACCCTGCTAGTTATCGTCGACCAATACAATAGGCTACACATGCCCACTGACCTAACGTCAGTCAGGCTCGTTCCACTGACAGCGCGGAGTATGATGGCGCTGGGAACACAAAGCTGGATAGTTTTCTCTGCTCGTCAAACTGCAGACAACAAAATCTCTCCATCAGAAATGCCATGGAAACGATGTAGCTGCAGCTGCAATGTGGCTCTTTCTGAAAGCTTAAAGATTCTTAATTTACTGGACTGGCAAAACTCAAGGGCTGCAGTCTAACTGGAGGTCCAATCAGAAGACGGGCAAATGTGCGCATCTGGGGTGATGTTGGCACAGGGAGGTAGAGGCAGAGGAACCATTCGGCAAGTGGAGGGTTGAAGGTTCGAGCCCCACTTTGCCTGACTCCATCGAAGTGTCCTTGAATCCTGAACCCTAAATTGCTCCTGGTGGCAGGTTGGCACCTTGCATGGCAGCCTCCACCACCACTCACCTTCAGAGATCCGTGTGTGAAGCTGGAGTGGGTGCGTGTGCTGCCCAGGTGTGTGTGTGTGTGAGTGTGAGTGTGTGTGTGTGCGTTTGCTAATGTCATATCACCAACACAAGGCTGGGCACTGATACTAGTGATCAGAACATGCTGGGTCTCTGCTCATGACCTGACTGGGCCTGTGCCACTCACCTCCAGGTGTGTGTGTGTGCGCTACTCACCTCCAGAGATCCATGAAGGAGGCTGGAGTAAGTGTGGATGCTGTCCAGGTGTGTGTGTGTGTGTGTGTGTGTGTGTGTGTGTGTGTGTGTGTGTGTGCGCGCTACTCACCTTCAGAGATCCATGCATGACGCTGGAATGAGTGTGGATGCTGTCCAGGTGTGTGTGTGTGTGTGTGTGTGTGTGTGTGTGTGCTACTAACCTCCAGAGATCCACACATGAGACTGGTGTGCATGGTTACTGCCCAAGTGTGTTTGTGTGTGTGCGCGCGTGTGTGTGTGTGTCTGTGTGTGTGCATGTGTGCCACTAACCTCCAGAGATCCGTGTGTGAGGCTGGGGTGTGCATGGTTACTGCCCAGATGTGTGTGTGTGTGTGCGTGTGTGTGTGCTACTCACCTCCAGAGATCCGTGTGTGAGGCTGGGGTGTGCGTGGGTGCTGCCCAGGTGTGTGTGTGTGTATGAGTGTGTGTGTATGTGTGTGCGTGTGTGCCACTAACCTCCAGAGATCCGTGTCTGAGAGGGGTGTGCGTGGGTGCTGCCCAGCTGTGTGTGTGTGTGCTACTCACCTCCAGAGATCCGTGTGTGAGGCTGGGATGTGCGTGGGTGCTGCCCAGGTGTGTGTGTGTGTGTGTGTGTGTGTGCGTGTGTGTGTGCTACTCACTCCGGAGATCCGTGTGTGAGGCTGGGGTGTGCGTGGGTGCTGCCAAGGTGTGTGTGTGTGTGTGTGTGTGCTACTCACCTCCAGAGATCCGTGTGTGAGGCTGGGATGTGCGTGGGTGCTGCCCAGGTGTGTGTGTGTGTGTGCGTGTGTGTGCTACTCACCCCCAGAGATCCGTGTGAGAGGCTGGGATGTGCATGGGTGCTGCCCAGGTGTGTGTGTGTGTGTGTGTGCATGCGTGTGTGCGCGTGTGTGTGTGCTACTCACCTCCAGAGATCCGTGTGAGAGGCTGGGGTGTGCGTGGGTGCTGCCCAGGTGTGTGTGTGTGTGTGCGTGTGTGTGCTACTCACCCCAGAGATCCGTGTGAGAGGCTGGGATGTGCATGGGTGCTGCCCAGGTGTGTGTGTGTGTGTGTGCATGCGTGTGTGCGCGTGTGTGTGTGCTACTCACCTCCAGAGATCCGTGTGTGAGGCTGGGGTGTGCGTGGGTGCTGCCCAGGTGTGTGTGTGTGTGTGCGTGTGTGTGCTACTCACCCCAGAGATCCGTGTGAGAGGCTGGGATGTGCATGGGTGCTGCCCAGGTGTGTGTGTGTGTGTGTGCATGCGTGTGTGCGCGTGTGTGTGTGCTACTCACCTCCAGAGATCCGTGTGAGAGGCTGGGGTGTGCGTGGGTGCTGCCCAGGTTGCGGGGCAGGGTGCGGGTTCTCTCCAGGGCACTGGGGCTGAGGGTGTGTCGCTGGGGCCCTGCCTGCTGCTGCTGCTTGAGCTGGAGAGTGTGTGTGGCGTTGCTGTGATGAGCAGGCAGCTGCTTCAGGGTGCTGTAGGAGCGGTGGAGGTTGACGCCCAGGTGGTGGTGGTGGTGGTGGTGGTGCTCCATGCCAGGGATGGCGCCAGAGATGGAGCTGAAATCAGACGCGTACGCGGGGTCGCCATCAGCGGGCTGCAGCGTCATGGGCGACGGGGGGGGCGGAAACGGCGGGTCGTCCACGGCGATGTTAAGCGGTTTGGTCTCATCCTTGGGTGGCGGTGGTGGTGGCTTCAGACTCACCGTCCGCCGTGGGAGAACCATGTAGTCCCCCTCTCCGCCCCCGCCCCCGCCCCCTCCTCCAACGCTCCCACCGCCACTCCCACCCGAACCGTCAGGCGAGCCGGACGACACGGCGGCGGGCCGCGCCCAGCCCAGGCCGCTGTCAGTGCACAGGTAGACGGGCGCGGGAGCGGAGCGCTGGTGCTGACCAGTCTGGCCCTGCTGCTCAACATTCACGTCTTTCTTGAGCGGCGTGGAGTCGGAGTTGAGCTCGTTGAGCGCACCCAGTGGGGGCACCTGCACCAGCAGGTTGGGGGCAGGGATGTTGCCCGGCAGACTGCTGAAGTTCACACCCTCCTGGTGGGCAGCCAGTTTGGGGTCGTCCTCCTCGTCCAGAGAGATGCGGGACAGCGTCCCTGTGATGGTTGCAGGGTTACATGTGTTCACTTCCTTGAATATAACTACGAGGTGAGGGGTGGAGAGAGGGAGAGAGGGAGAGAGAGAGAGAGAGAAAGTAGATGGATATGAAGAAAATGAAAAATGTGGCAATGATTGGCACCATTGACATCAGAAAGAGAGAGAGGGGAGAGAGAGAGCATTAAAGGAGAGAGGGTAGAAAGAACAGGGAAGGTTCCAGAAGGCAAGTGAACAAAGGGCCCAATGAAGGGGTGAGTAAGAGGAGAGGGGAGGATGAGCTCAGTTATGACAGATGGAGGAATAGAGAGTAGGGATGAGGAGAATGAGAGAGACAAGAGTAAAGAAGAAAAGATGAAGAGAATGAGGAGAATAGAAGAGAGGAGAGGAAAGAAAGATAGAAGAGAAAGAGAGAGTGAAGAAGAGGTGGTGCATGCGGGAGGTTAACAGGAAGTTAAAACTACACAGAACAACAGAACACTGCAAGGGAAAAAGGGAACAAGAGAAAAGGTTCTAACGACTCTGCTGTGTGCTATCGACTCCATGCCAATCTGCTGTTCCAACGATTAATAGAGGAATTAAAAGTGACTGTGTGTGTGTGTGTGTGTGTGTGTGTGTGTGTGTGTGCAGGAACCACTTCACTGCGACTGAGTGAGTGACTGAATAGTTTGCTATGAACTAGAGAAACTCTCCCAATCGCATGTCTACAAGAGCACCATGCAGTAGGACTAATCTCTCTCTCTCTCTCTCTAGTGAGAGCACCATGCAGTAGGACTAATCTCTCTCTCTCTCTCTCTAGTGAGAGCACCATGCAGTAGGACTAATCTCTCTCTCTCTCTCTCCAGTGAGAGCACCATGCAGTAGGACTAATCTCTCTCTCTCTCTCTCTAGTGAGAGCACCATGCAGTAGGACTAATATCTCTCTCTCTCTCTCTCTCTCTAGTAAGAGCACCATGCAGTAGGACTAATCTCTCTCTCTCTAGTGAGAGCACCATGCAGTAGGACTAATCTCTCTCCCTCTCTCTAGTAAGAGCACCATGCAGTAGGACTAATCTCTCTCTCTCTCTCTAGTAAGAGCACCATGCAGTAGGACTAATCTCTCTCTCTCTCTCTCTAGTGAGAGCACCATGCAGTAGGACTAATATCTCTCTCTCTCTCTCTCTCTCTCTCTCTCTCTAGTGAGAGCACCATGCAGTAGGACTAATCTCTCTCTCTCTAGTGAGAGCACCATGCAGTAGGACTAATCTCTCTCTCTCTAGTAAGAGCACCATGCAGTAGGACTAATTTCTCTCTCTCTAGTAAGAGCACCATGCAGTAGGACTAATCTCTCTCTCTCTCTAGTGAGAGCACCATGCAGTAGGACTAATCTCTCTCTCTCTCTAGTAAGAGCACCATGCAGTAGGACTAATCTCTCTCTCTCTCTAGTGAGAGCACCATGCAGTAGGACTAATCTCTCTCTCTCTAGTAAGAGCACCATGCAGTAGGACTAATCTCTCTCTCTCTCTAGTAAGAGCACCATGCAGTAGGACTAATCTCTCTCTCTCTCTAGTGAGAGCACCATGCAGTAGGACTAATTTCTCTCTCTCTAGTAAGAGCACCATGCAGTAGGACTAATCTCTCTCTCTCTCTAGTAAGAGCACCATGCAGTAGGACTAATCTCTCTCTCTCTCTAGTGAGAGCACCATGCAGTAGGACTAATCTCTCTCTCTCTAGTAAGAGCACCATGCAGTAGGACTAATCTCTCTTTCTAATAAAAACTCTATGCAGTAGGACTAGCACACTACACACACACACTACAACTGGTTGCCAGGGCAACTCCAACACAGCGCTTGGGCAAGTGTTTGGCTGTGAGATCAAATAGAAGCTTGGGTGAGAGAAGTGTGTTCTTTTTAGGAGTGTGTGAAAAGGCAGTAATAGATTTGCAGTGTGATTTGTATGTTGGTGTGATACTTTAAATGATTCAGAGGCCCTTTAAAAAATGTTTTTTTTAACTCTCCACAGCCAACACTCAACAAAACAGTGCTTCATGCTCCACTGAAGGTCTGTTAAACACTAGTGTGTAGAAAATGCTGTCTGAACTTCAAAGCCCAATCACAGTTGGAAAGCTGGATGTGGAGAGCAAACAGCAAGCAGGCGGCAGCTGCTGAGGAACGACACCATCACATGCTGCCATTCTGGCTGCCTTGCAGTATTAGTCAACATTAGAACAAAATACCAGACGTGGAGTACGAAACAAGGCTGCATTACCAGCCCCACAGTACTGAAAAGCTGAAAAGGGACACATTCCCAGGCTGCATTCCCAGGCCTAGAACCCTGAAGAAGGCTATTCCCAGGCCTAGAATTCTAAGGGACTGAGAAGGCTGTGTTCCCAGTTCTAGAATGAAAAGACTGTGTTCCCAGTTCAGTATTGTTGAAATTCAGTTTGGCTGGACTTATTCTTGGCCTAGGAAGTCTCCAACAGACTTTTACATGAAACAGCATTCTTAATCTCAATGTCACTGTCAATCTCATTGAGCCGGTGGACTTACATGGGTGTCCTCTCTCTGGTTGTGTGGGAGAGAAGAACAGGAAAAATTAAAGACACGCCCAAAACAACCATCCCTCCAATCAGAGCTCTTAGAAGGCAAAGCAGCAAACCAAGGCTTACCTGTCTGACAAGCCAAGTCCACGTCCTTCTCGAAGTCCGTCTGCATTAGAGAATGTGGAGAAGACAGCACACAGTCAGAGGCAGTACAGAGTACACAAGCACAGTGCACACTTAGAGGCCTAGGACTAATAAGTATGCAGACTAAAAAAGCTTACAAAAGGCACTACTTCACACATAGGGTTTTATGCATGGGCACATAATATGAGGTATGTGTGCTGAGAAGTATGCACACTACAGATGTGTATGATCCCACATGGGGCACATAATATGAGGTATGTGTGCTGAAAAGTATGCACACTACAGACGTGTATGATCCCACATGGGGCACATAATATGAGGTATGTGTGCTGAAAAGTATGCACACTACAGATGTGTATGATCCCACATGGGGCACATAATATGAGGTATGTGTGCTGAAAAGTATGCACACTACAGACGTGTATGATCCCACATGGGGCACATAATATGAGGTATGTGTGCTGAAAAGTATGCACACTACAGACGTGTATGATCCCACATGGGCACATAATATGAGGTATGTGTGCTGAAAAGTATGCACACTACAGATGTGTATGATCCACATGGGGCACATAATATGAGGTATGTGTGCTGAAAAGTATGCACACTACAGACGTGTATGATCCACATCATAATATGAGGTATGTGTGCTGAAAGTATGCACACTACAGACGTGTATGATCCCACATGGGGCACATAATATGAGGTATGTGTGCTGAAAAGTATGCACACTACAGATGTGTATATGAATCCCACATGAGGGCACATAATATGAGGTATGTGTGCTGAAAAGTATGCACACTACAGACGTGTATGATCCCACATGGGGCACATAATATGAGGTATGTGTGCTGAAAAGTATGCACACTACAGATGTGTATGATCCCACATGGGGCACATAATATGAGGTATGTGTGCTGAAAAGTATGCACACTACAGATGTGTATGATCCCACATGGGGCACATTATATGAGGTATGCGTGCTAAGAAGTATGCACACTACAGACGTGTATGATCCACATGGGCACAAAATGAGTATGCGCTAAGAAGTATGCAATCTATCAGAAGTTTGGATTTGTGTGTATGGCTTTAATGCAACTATCAGGCAATAGGACTGTGCCAGGGGGCGCTGTGGTGAAGTTGCCTAGATAGATAGATAGATAGATAGATAGATAGATAGAGATTTATTCCACAAGGAAATTAAGGTGTCCAGTATTGCATCGTCAACATACATACACATAGGCACACAGACACCACATACACACCCACACACACACACACACACACTTACATACTAAAAAATACAAAGGAGTATCAATTGTGTGCCATTACTGTAGGGTGTACTGAGGTTGTAGCATGTCCTCCTATATGCACCCCTGCTGCCTGTCCTTGATACAGTCTACAACTGCACTGTGGTCAGAGTACTTCTGTTTATGGCACAGTTTAGTCTGTGGTGTAGAGGGTGAACAGCACCGGAGAGAGAACAGTTGGTGCTCTGTGGCGCCCCCTTGCTGACCACAGCCTCAGATGTTACGTTTACATTTACATTTAGGCATTTAGCAGACGCTTTTATCCAAAGCGACTTACAAAAGAGGATAACATTCAAGCTACAACACAATGAACTAACAAGGAGTGCATATTGCTAACATAGAATCTGCGCTGTTTTAAGTTGAAAGTGCGATAGTGTAACACAATGTAGAGAAATTAAATTATTAAGTGCATTCTCAAAGTTTACACCAGGAGATATTCTTGGAAGAGCTTAGTCTTCACGAGTTTCTTGAAGGTGGAGAGGGTATCAGTTGATCTGGTAGCACTTGGGAGGTCATTCCACCAGCGCGGAACCAGATATGAGAAGAGTCTGGACCGACCTGCACAAGGTGTTGGCCGTGCTAGAAAACGTTCCTTAGAGGAGCGTAGTGGTCGTCGGGTGACATAGGGCTTCAGAAGAGAATTCAAGTAGATGGGAGCAGAGCCATCATTCACCCTGTAGGCCAACATAAGTGCCTTGAATGTGAATGCCAGATGTGAGGTCACAAGTCTAATACACTGGGACCTTTCAGAGAGGTAATCTGTTATCCACTCTCAGGTGAAGCCGAGCGCAGTGGAACATCACCGGTTGACGGGGGTTGTGTGGAGGTGTTGATTGTGAGGTAATCTGTTATCCACTCTCAGGTGAAGCCGAGCGCAGTGGAAAGTCACCGGTTGACGGGGGTTGTGTGGAGGTATTGATTGTGGAGTTGCAAAATGGAGAAAGTAAACAAAAGACATCAAACCCCACAAAGACACGGAGCCACACAGACATGCTGCCCAGAGGGTAAGCAAAGGGATGCTTCATGAATCTCAACCTCTGTGGAGTCCTCTATACCCACAGCAGTATATTAGATAGATGTCCTCAATTGCATGATTGCAGAATTCAGCTCCAAGCTTCACAACATTGTTTGATGCCCAGCAAAGTGGCATCAGAATGTCTGAAAATGGTTGCTGAGTGCATTGAGAGGCATTTGTCTCCATTAAACCAGTACAGAAAAAATGACAGCACTTCACTCAATGATTGAAGCGTGAGACACAAAAGCTTTTATGCTCACAACCTTAATGGGAATCAAGAGTGTAAGCAGCTGTAATGAAGGGGAGAGAGAGAGAGAGAGAGGGAGAGAGAGAGGGAGAGAGAGAGAGCAAGCAGAGAGAGCGAGAGAGAGAGAGAGAGAGAGAGAGAGAGAGAGAGAGAATCACAAGGGTAGATGATGAAGCAAAAATGCATTAGCACACACAGGAACTAGCTTTAGTCATCTTCACAAGCAAACACTGAGGAAGACTAAATGGAACTTTGTCACACACACACACACGCACACACACAACTAGCTTCGACAATGAAAGTAAAAATATTGTCTCTCTTATTTTAATTAGCAACTCTCTCGAGGGACTAACGCGCTCCAAATGTACACTATCCCAGCGGCAGGAGAACACAAACGTCAGACAGGATTTGAAAGTCATAATAAGAGTCAAATACACTCAGAGGAGGAAGGTTTGGGGTTTTATGCTTAGCAGATCAGAGAGAAGGGCCTGGGGAACATCTAGAATCTTCTCTAGTGAGGGATAGATGAAGCCATTGCTATTTCAACAGACTTCTAGTTACATTACAGGCCTACATAGGCTAACATCTACAGACATCAACAGGCTCCTAGTTACACACTGTGCTTAACTGGGTTCATGGCATTTCTACCTGGGCTAGGTCAGCTTGGCTACCGTTGCTATGTCACCCCAAAGCACGTGGCTGCTCTAGTAGACCTACTGTGAGGTGTCCTTGGTTGGGGACGTGGTCATGGTCATGAGCGTAGCTGTAGTCATGCATGTTGCCGTGATCTTGAACACGCCCAAGCCTGTGCCCTCCTTGTGGGTGCCCGCGTTCATGACTGTGTGAGTGTGTTTCTTGTCCGTGTTCGTGACTGTGTGAGTGTGTTTTGTGTCCGTGATCTTGCCTGTGTGTGTGTATGGTATAGCCATGTTCATGCCCGTGATCTTGCCAGTGTGAGTGTTTGTGTTGCCCATGTTCTTGTCTGTGTGAGTGTGTGTCAGTCCCCTGTTCATGCCTCTGTTCACTGTGTTGTGTATCGAGTCTGTGTTTGTGCCCGTGTGAGTGTGTGTCGTGTCCATTTTCATGCCTGCGTGAGAGTGTGTCATGCCCCTGTTCATGAGTGTGTGAGTGTGTGTCATGTCCATGTTCGTGTCTGAGTGAGAGCGCCTCATGCGTGTGTGGGTGTGTGTGTTCGTCTACAGAGACTGTCTGGACACTGGTGTGGTCAGAAGCCTGGCTGTGGCCACGCTCCTGAGGGTGAGGATGTGTGTGTGTGTGTGTATGTGAGACAGCGCTCTTGTGCCCATGGTCAGGCAGGTGTGTGTGCTGGCCGGGGTCAACGCTGTGCCCATGTGTGTGATGGTGTCTCTGGGGAGGGAAAGTGTTCCTTTGCCCATAATCTGGAGTGTGGGTCTGGCTGTGGTCAGGGGTGTGGCTGCTGCCATGGCTACTGGGCCCTTGGTCCAGAGAGCCGGTGCACTGAGAGCCGTGAGCGTGCCCGTGAGCGTGCACAAGAGCGTGCGTGCCCCTGTGCTCGTGCACGTGCACCTGGCCCACACTGGGCTCAGTGGTGGTGCTGCGTGGCACAGAGTGGCTGTGGGCCAAGCCGAGCCCCAGGGCCAGGTTGTGGTTGAGGCTCTGACTCATGCTCTGGTTGTTGTACAGCAGGGCAGGCAGGCAGGTGGAGTGGTAGCCCTGGTGGCACACCTGGGGGCAGGTGGGGGGGCACGTGGATGAGTAGCGGAGGGGGCTGCAGTCCTGCCCGCATGCGCTGGGCTGGGGGGGTGGCAGGCATC
This sequence comes from Tenualosa ilisha, assembly GCA_015244755.2. Lineage (NCBI taxonomy): Eukaryota > Metazoa > Chordata > Actinopteri > Clupeiformes > Clupeidae > Tenualosa > Tenualosa ilisha. The sequence goes on from PYXC01000906.1 coordinate 354,410, forward strand.
GTGGCTGGCATGTCAGAGAACAAAGGGATGAAAAAAGAGGAATAAAAGAGAGAGATGTGAGGAGTGAAGGATGAATGGGGGAGGAGAGGAATTCTTAGGCTGGTTTGATTCGCTCTGATCTTCTTGAGAAAGGACAACCAGCAATTGTTGCTATGACGAGCTGTCTCTAAGCCAGTAGCTGCAGGGTTTTGACTACACACACACACACACACACACACACACACACAGAACATTTAGGCACACTCAACTGCTAATCCGATTGGCAAGAGTCCCTCTAATATTAATGCCATTATTCTTGTCACTTCATGACTGTTTCACAGCCAGACATTTCAATTACAGAAACAAGAGTAAACAAAGGCAGAGTGAGTGAGCACTAAGACGCCTCCTCTGCTCCTGCTGTATTATACCATACTACCTGCATATACACTCTATACTACCTACATACTCCATACTACCTGCATATACACTCTATACCACCTACATACTCCATACTACCTGCATATACACTCTATACTACCTACATACTCCATACTACCTGCATATACACTCTATACTACCTACATACTCCATACTTCCTGCATATATACTCCATACCGCCTGCATATATACTCCATACTACCTGCATATATACTCTATACTAACTACATATATACTCTATACTACCTGCATATATACTCTATTCTGCCTGCATATATACTTTTTACTAACTACATATATACTATATACTGCATGTATACTATATATATATATTGCCTGCATCATGTATATGCACTAGACTGCTTTTATAATATGCTCTGTACACTGTTTGCATATATGCTTGAGTTCTGGGTAGCTAACCCCTTATCACACTGGTTGTGGTGGGGTGGGGCAATGCTGTGAGATCTATTCACCATGATCTGCACCTGTCCGTTCTTGCAGGAGTCCGGAGAGTTCTCACTGTCATCCTTGCAGCCACCCATCCTGCACCGCACTGCATCCTGGACCTGTGAACGAGCAGACAGTCAGGTCACATGACCTGTCACTCTAGAAAATCATGTGTTACATGACCTGTCACCCAAACCAATCACATGTTACATGACCTGTCACCCAAACCAATCACATGTTACATGACCTGTCACCCAAACCAATCACGTTACATGACCTGTCACCCAAACCAATCACATGTTACATGACCTGTCACCCAAACCAATCACGTTACATGACCTGTCACCCAAACCAATCGTGTGTCGTCATTCCACACCACAATATGATGTGATTTGTCAGAACTGGAGAGACTAAATAGACATCTTTGAGCTGATATGGCTTCCACAACTGGATCCTAAATAGACAGCTTACTAGTCAGACTACATAGACAAACTACTGAAAATGCCTGCCTCGTTAACAAAGACTACTCAGACAAACTACTGAATATGCCTGCCTCATTATCAAAGACTACTCAGACAAACTACTGAATATGCCTGCCTCATTATCAAAGACTACTCAGACAAACTACTGAATATGCCTGCCTCATTATCAAAGACTACTCAGACAAACTACTGAATATGCCTGCCTCATTATCAAAGACTACTCAGACAAACTACTGAATATGCCTGCCTCATTAACAAAGACCTCAGACAAACTACTGAATATGCCTGCCTCGTTAACAAAGACTACTCAGACAAACTACTGAATATGCCTGCCTCATTAACAAAGACCTCAGACAAACTACTGAATATGCCTGCCTCGTTAACAAAGACTACATAGACAAACTACTGAACATTTCTGCCTCATTATCAAAGACTACATAGACAAACTACTGAAAATGCCTGCCTCGTTATGAAAGCACATTGAACCATTAAGAACTTCAGCCCTAGTTCAGTAACTGATAACCTTTAAACCTGTTTTATCAATGTGGAAAACTCAACTCCAAGACTAAACTTTACACAGGAAAATCCTGACCAGGCTGAGAATGACAGAGTGCTGTTGTGGGTGTAGCAGGTTGGCTGTTTCTGTATTCCACTGAGTGGAAAAGGGCACACGCAGATGAGAGAGGTGCGAAGCTCAGGCCAAGGCTTCAATGCCGCCTGGCGGTCAAACAACACTCCTGGGATAACAACACTCTCAGAGCTTTTTCTCCTCTACGAGTTGGAGGAGGGCAGCAGCAGGCATGGAGGTTGAGACTCTGTTGAAGATGTTATTTTATTTTAGACATTATTTGAAAACTGAGAGCAGTTGTGAACAGTTTCTTCTATGTAATGTTTAAACTGTTGAAATGTTTCAACAGTAATTCTCATGCGACCTATACTTGCCTGGAGGTGCATTTCTGAATGCAGTAGTTAGTGATCTAAATGATCATATTTGTGTGGGTTTCAACATTTAGACCCTGGCAAATGGGGTCTATGTAAAATAAATAAATGATGAGCAGTTTAGGGTTCTGCTCAATAGCACTTTGGTGTTACACAGCATTAACAGGCTGGACTGTCTGATCTATTGCACTTACACATATTTTGCTTTTTCTATTTCCCACTAAATTTGTATGCAATTGGTTGTGGTTACTGGAGCAATGATTGTCTTGTTTCACCATCTCCACTCACTGTATCCTAACCCTGAGGCATAGGGAGAGAGTTGCTGTCTCTTAAGAGATCAGTGTTAGCACCCTGAGGTAAAGGGAGAGAGTTGCTGTCTCTTAAGAGATCAGTGTTAGCACCCTGAGGCAAAGGGAGAGAGTTGCTGTCTCTTAAGAGATCAGTGTTAGCACCCTGAGGTGAAGGGAGAGAGTTGCTGTCTCTTAAGAGATCAGTGTTAGCACCCTGAGGTAAAGGGAGAGAGTTGCTGTCTCCTAAGAGATCAGTGTTAGCACCCTGAGGTAAAGGGAGAGAGTTGCTGTCTCCTAAGAGATCAGTGTTAGCACACTGAGGTAAAGGGAGAGAGTTGCTGTCTCCTAAGAGATCAGTGTTAGCACCCTGAGGTAAAGGGTAAGAGTGGTATCAAGTGTGCTTTGACTCTTGAGAGATCAGCGCTAGCACCCTAAGATAAAGGATCAGTGCTAGCGCCAGAGGTAAAGGTATCAAGTGTGCTTTGACTCTTGAGAGATCAGTGCTAGCGCCAGAGGTAAAGGTATCAAGTGTGCTTTGACTGTTAAGAGATCAGCGCTAGCAAACAGCACTGTGAGTTGCACAGGGGCTACTCTCTGTCCTCAGCTTCTATTATTCTAAAGATACTGGGGATTACGTCAAATCTTTGCCAGGGATTTTCATATATTTACTAAAATAATTCTGGGATTTGGTTTATTCTAATCCAGGGTTTTATGATATTGATTTAACATATATGGCTTATGGCTCTCAGAGCTCATTTGAACTCAGTCCCCTCAACTCCCTCTCTCTTGTGTTTACCTTTGGATCCAAACTCAACTCAAGCCTCCCAGGGCTCTGATTTACAGCACCAATGGGAGTCAGCAGAGCATGGAAACAGCCAAGGAGAACTGGATAAAAAAACCGGCGTGTGATCTGACATCACCACAGGGGGTGTAGCGCGTGTGTGTGTGCGTGTGTGTGTGTGTGTGAGAGAGAGAGAGAGAGAAAGGGGAATATCATTTGTGTTGTCACTCTACACAAAGAAGGGAGAGAATAAAAAGCTTTAATCTCTTTACAGAGGTTCACTTCATCCTTTCTTCTCTCTTTTGGAGCATAATCTGGTTTATGGTCTAAACCACATTTCATTCTTTTTTATTCAGTGCCGGGCCGAACACTGCCTGACAGATTCGCTGGCTAAGTCACAGTAATCCCATGGGTCAGCGGGCCTAGAAGTGAAGCAGATCAGGTCAACATGGAGCCGCCCCCAGAGACCAGCTTTAACCCCTTCCCTGCCAATCCTTAATATATTTGCAGCTCCACGGCGTAATGAGACTCCAACCCCTGCCCTTTATTGAGACCAAGAGTGCGGGGCTATTGGATGGAAAGAGCAATGTTGAGCAGCAGTGTCATTATAGACAGATACAGATAAGCACACACACACACACACACACACACACACACACACACACACACACACACACACACAAACAGAGCATCTTACCTCGCGGCGCATGGCGCAGTGGACAGTGATGATGACGAAGCCGAGCACGGAGTCAAAGACGGCAAAGAGCACTTGGAAGAGGGTGGAGCGGCGATCGGTGATGGCCAACACTGCGCTCATCCAGGTGAGGGCCAGCAGGGGGAGCACTACACACGAGCTCCAGAGAGACGCCCTGCCAACGCACAACACAACACAACACAACACAGGCCCACCATCAGGCCTCACCTAGTGGGGAGACGCCACACACACACACACACACACACACACTCACAGGTCTCTGCCAGTGGGGAGACACACACACACACACACACACACACATCTTCGCCTTTGGAGAGACATCACAGACACACACATACACACACACACACAGGCCTCTGCCAGTGGGAAGGCACCACACACATACACACACACACACACACACACACACACACAGGCCTCCACCAAGGGGGAGAGACCACTCCAGGTAGGCATAAAAAACAACACAACACAACTACAGCACAATCTTAACACACATACCTCAATCACACACACACACACACACACACACACACACACAAGTTAAGGTCATGAATTGCCAATTCAGCCCGCAGCCTCCTTGGTGATATAGAGGTTAGTCAAATTTCATGTAATTTCAGATTCATCTTTTTGCTTCTCATATGTCAATATCAGAAAGTGAGCAGATGTGTCAGCTGGGTATCTGTGACTTTGAGACATTATTCTCTCATGAACAGAAGCATTTGAACTGCTTTAGACCCTCAGAGAAACCAAAATAATGGCTGTGAGTGGTATGGTGAGATAGCATTAGCATTAGCAGACAGCATTAGACTGCCATGGCACCCAGTTAGACAATAAGTCTGAGGATCAGATCGACTTTCTCCTTATGTGTGTGAATCGATCAAATGCCATATTTTCAAATGCAGGGCAAAAACGCCACCTATGTGGTGCTGGGTTTAAACGCCACCTATGTGGTGCTGGGTTTAAACGCCACCTATGTGGTGCTGGGTTTAAACGCCACCTATGTGGTGCTGGGTTTAAACGCCACCTATGTGGTGCTGGGTTTAAACGCCACCTATGTGGTACTAATACTGCACTAGTTATTTGTTGTTTACAGATGGCAACTGTTGCTAAGAGATAGAAAACCAAGGCATTTCTACGGCCTTGATGCATTTTAGGTTTTAGAACAGTTTTCTAAACCTCCACAGCAGAAACATGACAAACCTTTCCAGCGGGCTAAGCCTCTGTTACTCTCACTTTGCAAGTTACTACTGACTAAATGATGATTTTATCTCTTTTTTACCATTCAAGTTCCACGTGTTCTCTCCACGGTTAGCCGCTAGGTTAGCAGTAGTCCTTATTGGGCTAAGCACTTGTGAGAGGGGGTGAGAGCAGGGGCAGCGCTGAGAGATCTCTGCCTGACAAGGGGCAGCTGGACTGGGCCCACAGAAGGAGGAGAGAGGCAAAGAGATCCAGTGCAGCCGGGAGGCCTGACACCAATTTAGAGAGTTCAGCTCTGAGAGAGCAGAGAGGGGAACTAACAG
>PYXC01000906.1:380000-382500 GCA_015244755.2 Tenualosa ilisha
TGTTTTCACTGACAGTTTGGCACTAAAAGTCTCTTCCTCTCTACTTCGAGTAAAGTAGTGGATTATCATAGGATCCAACACAACACAGAGAAGACTTGGGTTCACATCCCATCTCCCCTCATCAACATTTTGTAATCTGGATTCTGAGAATGGTAGTGTGTGTGTTTGTCTGCATTTGTGTGTGTGTGTGTGTGTTTGTGTGCATCTGTGTGTGTGTGTATGTGTGTGTGTGTTTATGTGTTTGTGTGCATCTGTGTGTGTGTGTATGTGTGTGTGTGTGTGTTTGTGTGCATCTGTGTGTGTGTGTTTGCGTGCATCTGTGTGTGTGTGTGTATGTGTGTGTGTGTGTGTTTGTGTGCATCTGTGTGTGTGTGTTTGTGTGCATCTGTGTGTGTGTGTATGTGTGTGTGTGTGTGTGTGTGCATACATACCTCCAGAAGGCAGCATACACGAGCAGCAGGATGAGTAGGGCAGTGCAGGACACCCCGCTACCCACCATCAGGGGGATGGATGGCAACCCGGAGGGAGGCATGACCTACCCACACCAGAGAGAGAGAGAGAGAAAGAGAGGGAGGGAGAAACCTTTATTACAACATCATATTCTAAAAGAACCTCTTAAATGGTTAAGACCAATTCTATCCTTCAGGAGACACCATGTAACTTTAACCTTCCTAAAGGCAGCACCATGGTTACCTTAACCTTCCTAAGGAGATCACCATTTACATTTACATTTATGCATTTAGCAGACGCTTTTATCCAAAGCGACTTACAACTCATCAACTATCAATTGTTCCGGGCCAGTCTCCCCTAGAGCAACTTAGGGTTAAGTGCCTTGCTCAAGGGCACAACGGTGGCAGCCGGGATTCGAACCCAAAACTTTCCAGGCTAATTACACACTAGGCAGGTTCCTTAACCACTACGCTACCACCATGGTTACCTTAACCTTCCTAAGGAGATCACCATGGTTACCTTAACCTTCCTAAGGAGATCATCATAGTTATGTTTATGTTTATTTGTACTTGGCAGACACTTTTATCCAAACTGACGTATATTGCAAAAATATTATATTTTAAAATGACCTTAACCTTCCTTAGACATGACCATGGTTGTCTTAACCTTCCTAAGGACAGCACCACTGTGGTCCTTTGAAATAACTGTGCCATAGTTATCTGCTAACAGTCCCATTGCTAACTCACCAGTCTTCAGTATCTCCAATGCTAGCGCTAGCTTACCAGTGCTAACTCACCTGTCCTCAGTGTCTCCAATGGCAGCACTAACTCACCAGTGCTAAAAGTTCCATCGCTAACTCACCTATTCTCAATTAGGGTTTTTCTATTATACCGTTCTAGCACTACTCCTTTTCTTTGGGTATTCCATTTGGGGTTCTACCTGGCACCCGTTACGCTTTTTACGTCCCTGCTTTGGCCAGGTTCTCTCCATGCTGAGCCGGTACTTAAAAGAGACGTGAACAGACTGACGACCACTGATTGGCCTGAGACGGCTGTCAAGACTCTTGCCAGGCAGCAACTCACTGTTTATATGCGAGAAGCAACTTTGCCTGTTGTTCAGTACCTCTTTGTCAAATGAAATATTACAAGCCAAAATTTGAAACTACCGTGCTCCTTTTGCGAAGCCTGTGCCATCGTGAAAACAATTGTAACGTTGGTTATAAGCACATGTTTAACCTGCAACCATGAATGAAGAAAGTGAATGACAGATACAGTGAGGTAGGTAGGCTACTGTAGGTGGAACAATAAATTACTCCTGCACACTTAAACTTGAAAGGCTACTTTTCTCAGGAAAAGGGCAGTAGGACTCAGATAAAGTGCTGTAGGACTCAGGCTTAGGGCAGTAGGACTCAAGAGAAGGGCAATAGGACTCAGGCTTAGGGCAGTAGGACTCAAGAGAAGGGCAGTAGGACTCAGGCTTAGGGCAGTAGGACTCAAGAGAAGGGCAGTAGGACTCAGGCTTAGGGCAGTAGGACTCAAGATAAGGGCAGTAGGACTCAGGCTAAGGGCAGTAGGACTCAGGCTTAGGGCAGTAGGACTCAGGCTTAGGGAAGCAGGACTCAGATAAAGTGCAGTTGGACTCAGGCTTAGGGCAGTAGGACTCAGGCTTAGGGCAGTAGGACTCAAGATAAGGGCAGTAGGACTCAGGCTAAGGGCAGTAGGACTCAGGCTTAGGGCAGTAGGACTCAGGCTTAGGGAAGCAGGACTCAGATAAAGTGCAGTTGGACTCAGGCTTAGGGGAGTAGGACTCAGGCTTAGGGAAGCAGGACTCAGGCTAAGGGCAATAGGACTCAGGCTTAGGGCAGTAGGACTCAGGCTTAGGGAAGCAGGACTCAGATAAAGTGCAGTTGGACTCAGGCTTAGGGGAGTAGGACTCAGGCTAAGTGCAGTAGGACTCAGGCTAAGTGCAGTAGGACTCAGGCTAAGGGGAGTAGGACTCAGGCTAAGGGCAGTAGGACTCAGGCTTAGGGAAGCAGGACTCAGATAAAGTG
>PYXC01000906.1:387500-392500 GCA_015244755.2 Tenualosa ilisha
ACAGTGTGTGTTTGTGTCTCTACACCATAACACAAAGTGTGTTTGTGTCTCTACACTATAACACACAGTGTGTGTGTGTGTCTCTACACTATAACACAAAGTGTGTGTGTGTGTGTGTCTACACTATAACACACAGTGTGTGTGTGTGTGTCTCTACACTATAACACACATTGTGTGTGTGTGTGTCTCTACACTATAACACACACTGTGTGTGTGTGTGTGTCTACACTATAACACAGTGTGCGTTTGTGTCTCTACACTATAACACACAGTGTGTGTGTGTGTGTCTACACTATAACGCACAGTGTGTGTGTGTGTGTCTCTACACTTTAACACACAGTGTGTGTGTGTGTCTCTATACTATAACACACAGTGTGTTTGTGTCTCTACACTATAACACACAATGTATGTGTGTCTACACTATAACACACAGTGTGTTTGTGTCTCTACACTATAACACACAGTGTGTGTGTGTGTCTCTACACTATAACACACAGTGTGTGTGTGTGTCTCTACACTATAACACACAGTGTGTGTGTGTGTCTCTACACTATAACACACAGTGTATGTGTGTGTGTGTCTACACTATAACACACAGTGTGTGTGTGTGTCTACATAACACAGTGTTGTCTACTCTCTACACTATAACGCACAGTGTGTGTGTGTGTGTCTACACTATAACCCACAGTGTGTGTGTGTGTGTCTACATTATAACACACAGTGTGTGTGTGTCTACACTATAACGCACAGTGTGTGTGTGTGTCTCTACACTATAACGCACAGTGTGTGTGTGTGTGTCTCTACACTATAACGCACAGTGTGTGTGTGTGTGTGCTGTGACGGATCTTCAGGGGGTAGATGGGATTAGGGGGCCGGTCACTCCTCCACCCCTCTCTGAGCCAGCTAGGCTCCCTGATTGGCCATCTGCTGCTGTCCCACAATGCATTGCTCAGTTCTGTATCCCAGCAGGCATCTGCTCTCCTGCTGCACATATCTACCCACCTAAAGGTGCTGCCTGCACAAACCCGACCCATACGCCAGATTAAAGTAAGAAAGAAAGAAATAAGCCAAACTAAAGTGGGTCAGTCCGTCTGCATGCTGCGTGTGTGTACATGTGTGTGTGTTTGCATGTCTGTGTGTGTCTGTGTGTGTGTGTGTGTGTGTGTGTGTGTGCCTGTGTGCCTGATGCCTTTCTGCCATGCAGAAGAGAGAGAGAAAGAGCTGATGCACTGGCACAAGTGTGTATATTTATGTGTGTGTGTGTGTGTGTGTGTGTGTGTGTGTGTGTGTGTGTGTGTGTGTGTGTCAGGGTGGGTGGGTGGAGGGGTGTTCAATTGTGTGACACAAGTGCAAACAGTGAGTGTTTGTATAGTGGAGGAGTACAGGGAAAACACATTCATAGCAAAAAGGATTCTGTTCTATCTGTGTGTGTGTGTGTGTGTGTGTGTGTATGTGTGTGTGTATGTGTGACGTGTGTAGAGTGAAAAAAGGTGTTGGCCTGCAGTGAGGATAGTGAGTCTGACCGTTAAGCAGGTTGGCTAAAAGGCTCCACTCACATCAGCACATCAGGACACACACACACACACACACACACACACACACACATACACACAGGATGGGAGGTTGTGTTATTGTGGTATTTTTTTTTTCTGGTAATAACACAGCCAATATGAAGTCTCCTGCCTGGGTTTGGAGTCAAGATTCATCCAGCGCGTGCACTTGACACTAATGTGATTACTGGTGTCAACAGAGGAGTTTGCTAAGAGCCCGTTTATAGTCCTGCAGGTGAACCACAAGCTAAATGTTGAACACGTCAAAGGTTGCAGTGGAAGATCTCCACACACACACACACACACACAAAAAGCATGCACACATACATACACATACACAAACAACAAATGCACGCACACACACATTCACACACCCATACTCACACAAACACAGACACGCACAATCGCACACTAAGACAAACACACACAAACACAATCCAACCAATCGTCGTCAGATTCACGAGTCCAGTCAGCTGAGATGCACACACCTGAGAGGGTGAGGGTCACGCGGCTGGCACACATGACACACAGACACACACACACAAATGAACACAGGCACATACACACACACACGGCACACAGACACACACACAAATGAACACAGGCACATACACACACACACACAAATGAACACAGGCACACAGACACACACACAAATTAACACAGGCACATAGGATACACACACAAACAGGGCACACACACATAGACACACACACACACAAATGAACACAGGCACACAGACACACACACAAATGAACACAGGCACATAGACACACACATACAAATGAACACAGGCACACAGACACACACACAAATGAACACAGGCACATAGACACACACACACACACACACAAATGAACACAGGCACATCAGATACACAGACAAATGAACACAGGCACATAGACACACACACACACACACACACACACACAAATGAACACAGGCACATAGACACACACACACACACACACACACACACAAATGAACACAGGCACATAGACACACACACACACACACACACACACACAAATGAACACAGGCACATAGACACACACACACACACACACACACACAAATGAACACAGGCACATCGGATACACACACAAATGAACACAGGCACATAGGACACACATGCCATAACACATTTAAGAAAACAAGACTAGCTCTGATAAATATGCTAGCAGCCCTCCTGCTGTGTTAAAGGAGTTGTCCAAATGTAGCAACAGATGGCTGGCTAAAGTCAGACGCCCACATCCCGTGGTGAAACAGTTCTCACAGCGACAAGATTAACTACACCATTAGTCACTCACCGGTAGCCACTTAATGCCCTCACAGCTAACCACTGTTTAAGCTAAATGCCTTCACACTTAGCCATTGTTCAAGCTAAATACCAAATAGCCCTCCTTCAAATTTGGACAATAGCCTAGCTTCACAGATAGCCACTGTTCAAGCTAAATACCTTTACAGTTTCACAGTTTGAGCCACTGTCTCAGTTTCATAACACACAGCAGGGTGACGCCCCACTGATGTTGGGCCGCAACATTAATCAAGAGTCCAATCACACTGGTTACCAATTACTAAATTAGGTCTACACACACAGAATCATTCACTGAGACATTCCATGGTGAGTAACTCACGTATGCATTCCCTGTGAAGATAGCACAAAAACATGGCACTGGGGCAGATGATTTAATGAATACAGTTTTTCCAGATCCGGCCTGCCTGGCTGCAACACAAACCATCTCTGCCTCCTCTTACAAAGAGGGTAACATGTAACATGGCCCTGGTCCCTGCACCCAAGGGGTCCTTGCATAGCCCAAGCAGTGTAGGCAGCTTACATCACCTGATATAACTGTGTGCAAATGGCAAAAGATCTATATACCATTAAACTGAACACAGAATCCACATACTACAGATCTCAACAATGAGTTCACATGCTATTGAACTGGTTTTCCACAAATTCAAAAAAAAGTCTGTATAAATATTTGAGGCTTTGTTCTGAATGGGGACCATGAAACATTTCTATTTTCACACAGAAGCAGAACAGAAATGTGTGTGTTTGCATGTGTATGTGTGTTTGTGTGTGTGTGTGTGTGTGGGTGTGTGTGTGTGTGTGTGTGTACAGAGGCTCTGCACCCCCTGACAGATAAATAATTATCTAGTACCACACCATCACACACACAGACACTCTCTCCCTCTCTCTCTCTCTCTCTCTGTCTCTTTCACACACTCACACACACTGTTCACTGTAGAGAGCTGCAGAGCTTAGACAGACATTTGTTAACAAATGACTCCCCAACTTTCTCTCTCTCTCTCTCTCTCTCTCTCTCTCTCTCTCTGTGTGTGTCAGAGACCAGTCAGAGGTGGGGCTTATCAATCATCAGATTTCTGTACCCATCTGCACACAGGCTCTAATCAAACAGCTCGAATCCAGGATGATTGAAATCCTGATGTGAATCGATTTGTAAAAATAATCTAAGCCCTTGACTAACACTCCCTTCAGCCAGAAAAAAAACTGAATCAATTTCCACCTGCAAATCTGCCCAAGACAAGATGTCCAGAATCACATCTACTTCCACCCCCACCCAAAACTGAGGATATCAAACACACACCTCTGCAGACTACTGCTACTCCTACCCCCCTTATAGACACCCCCACCCACTCCTCCCAAAACTGAGGACATCAAACACACACCTCTGCAGACTACTGCTACTTCTGTGCCTGCTTCTGCCTCTCCAGTGGTGAGTTTTGAACAGCCACTGAATCTATGGGTGAGTTTGTAACACCTCCTGAATCTATGGGTGAGTTTGGACTATAACACCTCCTGAATCTATGGGTGAGTTTGGACTATAACACCTCCTGAATCTATGGGTGAGTTTGGACTATAACACCTCCTGAATCTATGGGTGAGTTTGGACTATAACACCTCCTGAATCTATGGATGAGTTTGGCTGTTGTTGATCTTTCATATCTTGACGCTGGAATGATTTGGTCCATTGGCAGTAAGGAGAAGCATAAATAAGAGAAGGTAAACAGTAACACCTACCGGGCCTTTAGCTTTCTGTGCGAGGACAGCGAAGCATAAATAAGAGAAGGTAACAGTAACACCTACCGGGCCTTTAGCTTTCTGTGCGAGGACAGCGAAGCATAAATAAGAGAAGGTAACAGTAACACCTACCGGGCCTTTAGCTTTCTGTGCGAGGACAGCGAAGGTGGAGATCTGGTTGCAGAGGCATTTGGTTTGAGTGGGGGACGGAAGAGTCTGACAGCCCTCGGACTCCCAGTTCTGTTCGCCTGGCTCTCTGTTGGATCCAGGAGAGGACACACACACACACACACACACACACACACACACACACACACACACAGTGGAAGAGAAACAAACAGACATATAGGGCTTGATTAGTTCAGTGTGTTACAGTGTGCACAACATAAGGGTGTGAGAGTTTA
>PYXC01000906.1:400000-405000 GCA_015244755.2 Tenualosa ilisha
CTATTCCCTCCACCTTTACTCTAATCTCTAACCTGCGCTTCTCTCTCCTCTCAGTGAAATATTAAGTTGCAAAAGTGCACAGGAATATTATATTCAGACAGACAATATTCTGCTTGATTAAGATGTTCGACTGCTAGTGTGCAGCTTCAGTGTTTATGGATCTAACTCCATTCTCTCCTTTATCTACCCAAGAGCTGGAGCTGAAGAAGGCTCACCTCCTCCACACCAATCCTCTCAATCCTATAGCATACGGAGCCTCTGACCACATGACCACACGACCACACGACCACATGACCACATGACCACATCACTGAGTGGACAGGAAACTGTAAGAAGAGCATCTCTCTCTCCTGCTTACACCACCTGGGCCATCTGCAAGGCCACCAGCATTGCTGAAGCCCCTCCTAGGGCCTCTTCACCTTCCTTCTATCTGTGGGACGGAACCAATAACCTAAAGACAACTAATGAATGCCTGATGGCACTCAAATGCACGAGCACACAACACTTTAATGCTGAAACAGTATTTGAATTCTTAAATTTGTCATGAAAACGTTTCCCACTACAGATTGCACTGCTGTTCACACACTTTCCCTCTGTGTATTCATACAGTGTATTTACAGTATATGGCTGTTCACACACTTTCCCTCTGTGTATTCATACACACACTTTCTCTCTGTGTATTCATATTGAGTATTTATATGGCTGTTCACACACTTTCCCTCTGTGTATTCATACACACACTTTCCCTCTGTGTATTCATACTGTGTATTTACAGTATATGGCTGTTCACACACTTTCCCTCTGTGTATTCATACACACACTTTCCCTCTGTGTATTCATACTGTGTATTTACAGTATATGGCTGTTCACACACTTTCCCTCTGTATCTATGTGGGTTGTCATTCTGAGCCACTCTTCAGTAAACTAGCCCTGCTGCACACTGAGCCCACTGCCCACCAGTAGCTGCATCTTACTGTGGTGAACACAAATGCAGGTCTGTTTTGCAGACTGCTGTACCTTGTACTGCTGACGTGCCAGTGAAGCGCTACTGAAGTTTACATCAGCACAGGTGCACACGTCTGAAGAGTGGCAGAAACACACAAGCAGTGCAATGGTAGTAGTGCATCAGCACAGGTGCACACGTCTGAAGAGGCAGAAACACACTTGCATGTTGTGATGTTTACTCTACAAGCAGTGCAATGGTAGTAGTGCATCAGCACAGGTGCACACGTCTGAAGAGGCAGAAACACACTTGCATGTTGTGATGTTTACTCTACAAGCAGTGCAATGGTAGTAGTGCATCAGCACAGGTGCACACGTCTGAAGAGTGGCAGAAACATACTTGCATGTTGTGATGTTTACTCTACAAGCAGTGCAATGGTAGTAGTGCATCAGCACAGGTGCACACGTCTGAAGAGGCAGAAACACACTTGCATGTTGTGATGTTTACTCTACAAGCAGTGCAATGGTAGTAGTGCAACTTTATTTTCACTGGTATGACCAAAAGAATAAACTTTTCACAAATACTGAAATAGAATCAAATAAACAACTTGCCAAGAGAGGTGATGTTCAAGTGCTACTGATGTGTGTGTTTAGGATCCAGATGGTTTGAGGATAGAGACTCCTCAGTCTTTGACTTTATTTGCACTCTTATGATGTAGATGTCCTGCAAGTCAGAGAGAAGAGCAGTCCAGCAAGATGTGTTCTAACTCACCACTCTCTGTCCTGTGTTCTAACTCACCACTCTCTGTTCCGTGTTCTAACTCACCACTCTCTGTCCCGTGTTCTAACTCACCACTCTCTGTCCCGTGTTCTAACTCACCACTCTGTCCCGTGTTCTAACTCACCACTCTGTCCCGTGTTCTAACTCACCACTCTGTCCCGTGTCCTGTAATACCCCACTGTGTAGTTGACTTACCAATTTTCTCAGTTATCATGTTGTTCATATTGTACACCTATTGAGCAGAGCTCTCTTGGTCTCATACTCTCGTGTCTGAATGAAGTTCTGTATAGACAGCAGTTCTATGTATTTTGCTTTATTCAGGGAACACGTAGAACAATGTTACTGCACACAAGTTGCACCCATCTGGCCTGGTTAAGAAAAATGGAGACCGTCAATATTTTACTCACTACCTAATCCCAGAAGGCATTGCTCCTCTTCTACCAGGTAGCTGACTGCTGTGTCCAGGAGAATACATATGTGTGACTGCCAGTGGATCACTGATGCAGTACCTCAACCAGTTTAACCTTTACTTGACTAGCAAACCTAACAGCCCAACTTAGCCTACAGTAAATACAGCGGATACCTTTCACTGTATCAGGTTCTACAAATCTTGTTAAGACAGACCTCTTATAGAGAATGAAACTGATGCATTGAACTATTTAGTGGCTTTTTGTCTCATCTTTAACGCTTTTGTGGTGCAGATTGACTCTGATCCCTCCTCACTCCACCACATTATTGCCTGAATTACCCTCCATTTGGCCTTCCTACATTTCCCCGGCTAGCAGACACACCTCAACCAAAGATCACTGAATACTGACCCACTTCTACCCTCTCTCCCTCTCCCAGTTCACATTAAATAACAACCACACACACAGCTCAGCTGAAAAGGTACAATTTATATCATACCTTTCATATCACATTTACTTTAGAAAAGTGACATTAGTTATTGATGTCATTCCTTCACTTTAGACAAAGGTGACAGTTTTGGTCAAATGTGCACGAAACAATGTCTGTAGTGTTTATGTCACTTTTCATATAATCAGTAAAAAGAAATGTTGACGGCGGCTCAGTTTTTACGAAAGTCACAATATTGAGGCCCGACCCACAACCTAATTAGGCACTATGGTACAGGCTGCCAGCAGGTCATAGAGGGGAGGAGGAGCTGGCCCTGGTGCTGAAACTACACCCCATCCATCCAAATTCCACAGAGCACTTTGGTACTAGGCACTATGATACAGAGATGGGGAGGAGCTGGCCCTGGTGCTGAAATTGAACACCATAGAACTAAAGACAGCAGGGCATTGTTACTGTCTCTAAGTCACTATGGTACAGGTCACTGTGCTGTGTGTGAGGTCAAAAGTGTCACTGAGTGGTGGTGTGAGCATTGTGCCTTAGCCAGGAGTTAAGCTCAGGGATAAATCTCTTTCCATGCCACAAATCGGCTCAAGGCACAGCAGTGCCTTCAGCACGACACTGCACCTATACTCTCCATAAGCACACACACACACACACACATGCACACACACACACACACACACACACACACACTCACACACATGCACTCACACACATATTCTCCCATGCAGATGCAAATGTACACACACACACACACACACACACACATGCACTCACACACATATTCTCCCATGCAGATGCAAATGTACACACACACGCACACACACACACACACACACATGCACACCCGTGCACAAGCCCCAACTCTCAGACTCATTTGTCCACTGATGGAAGTACCACACAGAGAGTCCATCTGCAGTAGTGACCTATATAACAATGACCAAGCCTTAGGCCATTGACAGTGAAAACTGTATGCAGGCTGACCCACAACTGCTCACACACTCTTTCTCTTACTCACACACACACACTCACCACTCATACAAACACACTTCCACAGCCTCACTAAAATAATCTTTTCTGGCTCCAAATGTACTCCTATCAGTAGAGTCGAACCCAAGAGCCTCCAAACGTCCACACATCAATGGCACTGCGGCAGCCCAACATAAACACCAGCATCTGTTGGGGGAGGTGGATCCTCAGTGGATCCTCAGCTGTGTGGACAGGTTGTGGGAGGTGGATTCTCAGTGGATCCTCAGCTGTGTGGACTGGTTGTGGGAGGTAGATCAGCTGTGTGGACTGGTTGTGGAGGGTGGATCCTCAGTGGATCCTCAGCTGTGTGGACAGGTTGTGGGAGGTAGATCAGCTGTGTGGACTGGTTGTGGAGGGTGGACCCTCAGTGGATCCTCAGCTGTGTGGACAGGTTGTGGGAGGTGGATCCTCAGAGGTTCCAGTTCCAGTTCCAGTTCCAGTTCCTGGCCTCATCACCCTTACTTGGCTAATTTCTCATTTCTAAGCCTCTTTGGGAGATTAGCGGCCAGCGCTAACTCAGCTGAGGCTAAAGCTAAAGGGAGCAGCACATTTGCTGGGGAATCATCTTGAGACTGAGGAGAATATACAGCAGTTTACTCTCTTTTCTTCTCCTCCCCTCTCTACTCCTCTACTCTCTCTTCTCCTCTTATCTTCTCCCCTCTCATCTCTCCTCTTCTCTTCTGTGGTCTCTCTCTTGTCCTCCCATCTTTTCTTTTCTTCTCTCCCCCTCTCTCTCTTCTATGCTCTCTCTTGTTCTTTCCTCTTTTCCTCTCTCCTCTCTTCTTCGGAGCTGTATACTGACACCCCAACATGTCCATGTGCAGCAAACAGTCAAAGAGAAACTCTCCTCTCTTTGCTTTCTTCTCTTTTTCTCTCTTGCTCCCTATACAACTTTATCACACACACACACACACACACACACACACACACACACACACACACACACACACACACACACACACACACACACCTGCATATTCCCAGTGAGATGAAAGCAGTGGAGTGTGTAGAGTGCTAAATGAAAGGCACACTTAAATGCCTCCCATTCCATCAATTTCAGGAGCTATTCAAGTTCTGCCTGCTCACCCTCCTTACTGACACCACACACACACACACACACACACACACACACACACACACACACACACACACACACACACACAGGTGTATTAGGAGCTATTCAAGTTCAGCCCACTCACACATCGCACTGAAGCCATACTCAAAGACAGAAACTCTTCACCTTACTTTTACTCTATACCACACACACACACACACATATATACATGCATGCACACACAGTCAAAGAGAAACTCTCATCTCTTTGCTTTCTTCTCTTTTTCTCTCTCGCTCCCTGTACAACTTTATCACACACACACACACACACACACATAAC
>PYXC01000906.1:410000-415000 GCA_015244755.2 Tenualosa ilisha
CATGCACAGACACACACTCACACACACACACACAGGCGTGTACATGCACAGACACACACTCACACACACACACACAGGCGTGTACATGCACAGACACACACTCACACACACATTTTCAGTCATGAACTCTTTATGTTCTTCCAGCATAGCCAAACCCACTGGGACCTGCCTAGTTTTAGGGTTAAGATTAGGGTTAGGGTTAGGGTTAGGGTTAGGGTTAGGGTTAGGCTAACCCCGCCTATTGGTTTCCTGAAGACCAACGACAGCTTCTGTTCCCAACATTTACGCATTGCATTAGCCACAGATATCATCCATAATGAAGGACTACACACACACACACACACACACACACACTTGCACACTATTTAGCACTAGTCTACTCACTGGGACACTGTAGTGCAAACACTATACTTGGTACTAGTCTACTCACTGGGGCACTATAGCGCAACCACTATATTTAGTACTAGTCTACTAGTCTACTCACTGGGGCACTATAGTGCAAACACTATACTTAGTACTAGTCTACTCACTGGGGCACTATAGTGCAAAACTATACTTGGTACTAGTCTACTCACTGGGGCACTATAGTGCAAACACTATACTTAGTACTAGTCTACTCACTGGGACACTATAGTGCAAACACTATACTTAGTACTAGTCTACTCACTGGGGCACTATAGTGCAAACACTATATTTAGTACTAGTCTACTAGTCTACTCACTGGGGCACTATAGTGCAAACACTATATTTAGTACTAGTCTACTAGTCTACTCACTGGGGCACTATAGTGCAAACACTATACTTAGTACTAGTCTACTCACTGGGGCACTATAGTGCAAAACTATACTTGGTACTAGTCTACTCACTGGGGCACTATAGTGCAAACACTATACTTAGTACTAGTCTACTCACTGGGACACTATAGTGCAAACACTATACTTAGTACTAGTCTACTCACTGGGGCACTATAGTGCAAACACTATATTTAGTACTAGTCTACTAGTCTACTCACTGGGGCACTATAATGCAAACACTATATTTAGTACTAGTCTACTAGTCTACTCACTGGGGCACTATAGTGCAAACACTATATTTAGTACTAGTCTACTAGTCTACTCACTGGGGCACTATAGTGCAAACACTATACTTAGTACTAGTCTACTCACTGGGGCACTATAGTGCAAAACTATACTTGGTACTAGTCTACTCACTGGGGCACTATAGTGCAAACACTATACTTAGTACTAGTCTACTCACTGGGACACTATAGTGCAAACACTATACTTAGTACTAGTCTACTCACTGGGGCACTATAGTGCAAACACTATATTTAGTACTAGTCTACTAGTCTACTCACTGGGGCACTATAATGCAAACACTATATTTAGTACTAGTCTACTAGTCTACTCACTGGGGCACTATAGTGCAAACACTATATTTAGTACTAGTCTACTAGTCTACTCACTGGGGCACTATAGTGCAAACACTATATTTAGTACTAGTCTACTAGTCTACTCACTGGGGCACTATAGTGCAAACACTATACTTAGTACTAGTCTACTCACTGGGGCACTATAGTGCAAAACTATACTTGGTACTAGTCTACTCACTGGGGCACTATAGTGCAAACACTATACTTAGTACTAGTCTACTCACTGGGACACTATAGTGCAAACACTATACTTAGTACTAGTCTACTCACTGGGGCACTATAGTGCAAACACTATATTTAGTACTAGTCTACTAGTCTACTCACTGGGGCACTATAATGCAAACACTATATTTAGTACTAGTCTACTAGTCTACTCACTGGGGCACTATAGTGCAAACACTATATTTAGTACTAGTCTACTAGTCTACTCACTGGGGCACTATAGTGCAAACACTATACTTAGTACTAGTCTACTCACTGGGGCACTATAGTGCAAAACTATACTTGGTACTAGTCTACTCACTGGGGCACTATAGTGCAAACACTATACTTAGTACTAGTCTACTCACTGGGACACTATAGTGCAAACACTATACTTAGTACTAGTCTACTCACTGGGGCACTATAGTGCAAACACTATATTTAGTACTAGTCTACTAGTCTACTCACTGGGGCACTATAATGCAAACACTATATTTAGTACTAGTCTACTAGTCTACTCACTGGGGCACTATAGTGCAAACACTATATTTAGTACTAGTCTACTAGTCTACTCACTGGGGCACTATAGTGCAAACACTATATTTAGTACTAGTCTACTAGTCTACTCACTGGGGCACTATAGTGCAAACACTATATTTAGTACTAGTCTACTAGTCTACTCACTGGGGCACTATAGTGCAAACACTATATTTAGTACTAGTCTACTAGTCTACTCACTGGGGCACTATAGTGCTAACAATACTTAGCATAAGCCTTCTCACTAAGACACAGATGTTAATAATGTACAATACAAATGGATCTGTTTATGTCTTATCACCTGGAGAAATGAAATACTGTTTTCTGATTGACTGACAGGGTGTCTATTATTTCACGATAACGGGACACCTAGGAAGTAGATCTGGTAAAAAAACGTTCTATATCAATGCTCTTTTTGAATAGTAACTATAGCAACCATAGTTAACGATATATTGCACAAGCAAACAGCAATGGAATCATGTTAATAAGCTCCCCATGACAACCAAAGACAATGGCACAGCAACCCAACAGGTTAGCCTCTGTTCAGTCTGCACGTGTATCTCTGGGAAACGGGATAACGGCCTTCCAGGTGTCCTGACACAGGGGAATAATGGATCTGGCGTCGGCCAAACGCTTCTTTGTCCCGTCCTGCCCAGACCCAGCAATCAATTCTCTCTCTGTTTTATACAACTCTACAGAGGGGTTAGGGTTGAGGTCAAATGTTAACCCTAGGGCCTATATAAGGACATTCAAGTACATCTTAATGTTCTGGGCATTTGTCCAGCATTCTCCATGGGTTACATGCTGTGTGTGTGTGTGTGTGTGTGTGTGTGTGTGTGGCCACTGACCAGTCTAAACAGATTTCTAAGCATTAAAAAGGTCCAAGAGCTTTACAGAGAAAACCTCAAATGGACACTTCACCAGAAGAGTGTTAACACACACACACACACACACACACACTGACACAGATATTCTCTAGACAGCTGTATTCACACAGAGAAACATACACACACAGACAAACACACGTAACACACACCCACACACACACACACACACAGAGATATTATCCAGACAGCTGTATTCACACACAGACACAGACAGACACACACACACCCACACACACACACACACACACACACACTGTTGGCAAATATGAAACAGACTCACTGATAGACTGCTCCAGATTGGCCTGGGAGTGTGTTAATAGTTCAAGAGTAGATACCAGTGGGCCTCTCTGATTAGCCCAGTGCTCTGCACCTCTGCTCTTCAAATGCTGTCCTATACATAGCCTACATTTCCAATGATACAGTGTGTGGAACAGATGCCAGCTATGCTGGCTGAGTGTGTGTGTGTGTGTGTGTGTGTACCAGATAGCAACTAGGCTAGCTGTGTGTGTGTGTACCGGATGGCAGCTATGTATGTGTTGGAGCGTGGCTGGTGGGGGGGTTAAAGAGAGAGAGAGGGATTGAGCGGAAGAGGACACAGGAGAGAGAGAGAGAGAGAGAGAGAGAGAGAGAGAGAGGTAATAAAGAAAGTGGGAGGGGGTCACAGGAGGAGGTGGCCATCATGTGGGAGGTGACATTCAAATGAAAGGAGGCGCACAGAGATGTGCTTCAAACGAAGGTCGCAGGAAGACACACACACACACACACACACACAGAGAGAACGAGAGATTAATTAGACCACACCACTCCGTGTGTGTGTGTGTATGTGTGTATACTTTTATGATGGTATTTTCCACAGGGGGTATACCGCAGATATCCTTAATTAGATGCAAGGACACACACACACACACACACACACACACACACACACACACACAGCTCATACACTCCCACTCCATCTCTCCTCCAGCAGCTGCTTCATGGGAGCTGAAGATGAGTTGGGCTCACAGTGCAGCACAGACTGGAGAGAAACTGGAATCTACATCTTTTGATGTCTGTGGCAGAATCAGTGTTTGTTCAGGTGTGCCAAATCAGTGTTTGTTCAGGTGTGCCAAATCAGTGTTTGTTCAGGTGTGCCAAATCAGTGTTTGTTCAGGTGTGCCCAAATCAGTGTTTGCTCAGGTGTGCCCAAATCAGTGTTTGCTCAGGTGTGCCCAAATCAGTGTTTGTTCAGGTGTGCCAAATCAGTGTTTGTTCAGGTGTGCCAAATCAGTGTTTGTTCAGGTGTGCCAAATCAGTGTTTGTTCAGGTGTGCCCAAATCAGTGTTTGCTCAGGTGTGCCAAATCAGTGTTTGTTCAGGTGTGCCCAAATCAGTGTTTGTTCAGGTGTGCCCAAATCAGTGTTTGTTCAGGTGTGCCCAAATCAGTGTTTGCTCAGGTGTGCCAAATCAGTGTTTGTTCAGGTGTGCCCAAATCAGTGTTTGTTCAGGTGTGCCCAAATCAAATGCTATGATCCCTTTTGTTTTGTTTCTCCAGTGTTGTCTGGTCCGGCACGTTTGTTTTTCCCCAGGACAAATGGAATTGAAACTTCTAGAAATGAATGCTTTTGGCAACAGCACACCATGCATTTCACACACACACACACACACACACACACAGACACACACGTAAGCAACCCTGGGCAAGCCTCACTCTCTCTGCTTGCGGCCCTCAAGACTGAGTGGACATCTGACTGTGTGTGTGTGTGTGTGTGTGTGTCCACTATCACAGAGCTGGAGCGTATAGAATCCACCACACACACACATATGATTCCATTAGCAACTACAAAGGCAGCCACTAAAGACTGCATTACCCAGGGTGCCCAGAGAGTGTCCTGTGGTCAGTAGCGACCTACATCTCCACAGCGCACACATACGACTTTGGATATCTCTCTTCTATAAGTCTTC
>PYXC01000906.1:422500-445000 GCA_015244755.2 Tenualosa ilisha
CACATACACACACACACACATACACACAAACAGCCCCCACAGTATAATTGGATGTAGTGTGCTAATTACTGTGCCCTATTGCATTGTGGGTAAAGCCATTTGAAGCTTGTGTGCAGCCGTGGGACACTTGACCCATTCCACAAAAATCATTTAGCCAATGGAACCAAGTGTGTGTGTGTGTGTGTGTGTGTGTGTGCCCATTTAGCCAATGGAACCAAGTCTATCATTTAATTACACACTAATTTCCCTTTGATGGACTTTGTCAGAGGAGCTGTTTAAAACTATTTAAGTAATCAGAGTCCGGACTAAAAAAAGAGTGAAATCAACGCCCTGGTACATCCCATAATTGCTTCCTGGAGACGGCCTGCCCACTGACGTCAATTAGCGCCTCTAATTGGCCGCTGACAAGGTCAAGTTAAGGCATAAAAGCACCAGTGGGTACATCACACCACAGGGGTCACACATTCTCACACATCGTGTCTGTGTCTGTGTGTGTGTGTGTATGTGTGTGTGTGTGTGTGTGTGTGTGTGTGTGTAGAGGACCAAATGCAAGCAGAGAAGCCTGAGCTTTATCTTGTCTCATTTGTTTTTGATGATGGCTCAGATAGCAGGTGTGTGTGTGTGTGTGTGTGTGTGCATGTCTAGGTTTATGCATGTCTTTAAGGTTGTGTGTGTGTCTGTGTATGTGCATGTGTGGCTGTGTGTGCGTGTGCATACGTGTAGGTCTAGGCATGTATTTAAGATTGTCTGTGTGTGTGTGTGTGTGTGTGTGTGTGTGTGTGTGTGTGTGTGTGTGTGTGTGTGTGTGTTTTAGCAATTAGGACTTTTAAAAAAAAAAATTTGTCCCAATCTCTTCCTAGATTTCCATTAGACCTTCTCTACCTCTTCTCCACCTCTACCTCTTCACCTCTACCTCTTCTCCACCTCTACCTCTTCTCTACCTCTCCACCTCTACCTCTTCTCTACTTCTTCACCTCTACCTCTTCTCTACCTTTACCTCTTCACCTCTACCTCTTCTCTACCTCTACCTCTTCTCTACCTCTTCCTCTACCTCTTCTCCACCTCTACCTCTTCACCTCTACCTCTTCTCCACCTCTACCTCTTCACCTCTTCACCTCTACCTCTTCTCTACCTCTTCTCTACCTCTACCTCTTCTCTACCTCTTCTCCACCTCTACCTCTTCACCTCTACCTCTTCTCCACCTCTACCTCTTCTCTACCTCTTCTCTACCTTTACCTCTTCTCTACCTTTACCTCTTCTCTACCTCTTCACCTCTACCTCCTCTCTACCTCTACCTCTTTTTTCTGCATTCTATTCTTCTTCTCCCTGCTCTTCTCTCCTCTGTTCCCTCTCTGTCTTTAACCTGTTTCAGCTCCATCAGTCGCTTCTCTCTCTCTCTCTCTCTCTCTCTCTCACACACACACACACACACACACACACACACACAAAGCTAGGCTGAAACCTATTTGGGAAAATATAGTGTGTCCTCTGTGGAACCAGTGTCTATGTATCTCTCAGACACACACACACACACACGCACACACACACACAGACACATGCACACACACTAATGCACACACACACACATGCACACACACTAATGCACACACACACACATGCACACACACACACACACACACGCACACGCAGACACAATTAGCATACCCTCAGAGGACAGGTTGAAGACTTCTTTGGGGATGAAGAGTTTGTCCTCTGCTGAGCGTGCCCAGTCCTTCATTCCCCGGCGACCTTTGACAGGGAAGTTGATGTCGCTGGAGACGGCCGAGACTGGCTCACGCTGGATGGAGATCACTACAGAGAGAAAGAGAGAAAGAGAGAAAGAGAGAAAGGGGGGATGGAGGCAGTGCACATTCTGAATGTCTGAATGTCTGAATTTGGGTTCTCTGTGTTCCATACAGTTCCACAGATGCTGTCAGGTGTGAATGTCTGTATTTGGGTTCTCTGTGTTCCATACAGTTCCACAGATGCTGTCAGGTGTGAATGTCTGTATTTGGGTTCTCTGTGTTCCATACAGTTCCACAGATGCTGTCAGGTGTGAATGTCTGTATTTGGGTTCTCTGTGTCTATACAGTTCCACAGATGCTGTCAGGTGTGAATGTCTGTATTTGGGTTCTCTGTGTTCCATACAGTTCCACAGATGCTGTCAGGTGTGAATGTCTGTATTTGGGTTCTCTGTGTCTATACAGTTCCACAGATGCTGTCAGGTGTGAATGTCTGTATTTGGGTTCTCTGTGTGTGCAGAGCTTTTTCTTTTTCATGTTAGAGGCTGACAGTTGTGTGTCAGGGGCGTGGCAGTTGTGTGGTAGGGCGTGTCAGGGGCATGCCAATTGTATGTTAGGGGCGTGGCAGTTGTGTGTCAGGGCGTGTCAATTGCACGTTAGGGGCGTGGCAGTTGTGTGTCAGGGCGTGTCAATTGCACGTTAGGGGCGTGGCAGTTGTGTGTCAGGGCGTGTCAATTGCACGTTAGGGGCGTGGCAGTTGTGTGTCAGGGCATGTCAGATCAGTCGGAGCGCATTATTTGAATAAACTAATCTAAAGTAAATCCAAACTGATCTAACCTCTCCAAACTGTTGGAGACTAAAACTAAACAAAAAGAAACAGAGAATGAAAAGGCCTGATGAGCACAATGATGTCACAAAAGATGATAAGAAAGGAGAAAAACAAGAGTGGGAGCTGCGCTATCAGGATGCCACCATACGCCACCATCACCATAGCAACAACACACACACGCACACACTCACATGCACACACACACACACACACACACACACACTCTGCTGTGGTCTGCGCTCTCAGTGGAGTGTCTTGCTGCACCAGCTCATTGCACTCATGTATAAAACATCAGAGCCTTAAGACATGATCAGGACTACATTAGATCAGCCGTGTGTCAGGGCGTGTCAATTGCACGTTAGGGGCGTGGCAGTTGTGTGGTAGGGCGTGTCCGGGGCGTGTCAATGGTACATTAGGGGCGTGTCATGGGCATGCCAATTGTATGTTAGGGGCGTGGCAGTTGTGTGGTAGGGCGTGTCAGGGGCGTGTCAATGGTATGTTAGGGGTGTGGCAGTTGTGTGGTAGGGCGTGTCAGGGGCTTGTGAGGGGGCGTGTGAAGGGTAGATGTGGAGGTGTGTTACAGGTGTGTTAGAGGTGTGTTAGAGGTGTGTTAAGGGTGTGGTAGTGGTGTGGTAGTTTGTTTAATGATAAGCAAGTTTTGGAAATCAGAAATGACAGATTTGTGTCTCACACTTAATTGCTGCAGTTCAGATCTGTGGCACAAACTGCGGACGAGTTGCATCCCTAGTACATTGTGTATGCTTCTATGTTTGCATTGCGTTTGTGTGTGTGTGTGTATGTGAGTGTGTGTGAGTGTGTGTGTGTGTGTGCATTCCTGCATTCCCCTGATGTTGTTGGTGGTGTGGCCGACTCACTGAGGTTGTTGGTCACGGCCAGAAATGTCTGGAACGGTTTCTGTGACTCTCCAAGGAAATGGATGAAGTCTTCTACCACTCTCATCAAGAGGGCCGCGCCTGGAGAGACCTGGAGAACGGAGAGAGAGAGAGAGAGAGAGAGAGAGAGAGAGAGAGAGAGAGAGAGAGAGAGAGAGAGAGAGAGAGAGAGAGATGGGGAGTTATTTCTACCACTCTCATCAAGAGGGCCGCGCCTGGAGAGACCTGGAGAACGGAGAGAGAGAGAGAGAGAGAGAGAGAGAGAGAGAGAGAGAGAGATGGGGAGTTATTTCTACCACTCTCATCAAGAGGGCCGCGCCTGGAGAGACCTGGAGAATGGAGAGAGAGAGAGAGAGAGAGAGAGAGAGAGAGAGAGAGAGAGAGAGAGATGGGGAGATATTTACTGAACGTATAGATATACTTACTATACAGACATTTATGCATGTGTGTGTGTGTGTGTGTGTGTCTGCATGTGGGTGAGGGGGTGAAGGGTGTAAGGGGGAGAATAATAGAAAGGATTTGATCAATATTGATGCCACTGTCCACAGTCCACTGTCCACTGTCCATCTGTCCACTGTCCATCCTGTTTATCTTTCGATTCTTTATCAGTTCTTTCCAGTGTAGAAGCTCGTCCACACAGGTTTTTAGTATCAAAACACGAAGCTATAATGTAACCGCCATTACTACCAGCGCCAGAGCAGCTTATTAGACCGAGACACAACATGTAGACGTCTCCATTAGCCGGCTTTCACAGAGACAAAATGCCCACGGCCTCAAACACATGCCGGCACTGACAGGAGGAATTGATTTTTGGTTCTTCTTGATACCTGGTTCTCAATTCCCACCGCTAACACACACCCACACACACACAAACAAGAATGTGAGAATGGAGGCCATCACACAGTCAAAATGATCAGTAGGCAGGGCCAGCAGGGCCAGGGTCCTGACCAGCAGAACGTCGCCCTCTGCAGGCACATGGCCCCACTGGTGCCACGGGTGAACGACCCTCTACACTGCTCCTCCACGGTGCTCCTCCTCGGCGCTCCTCATCCACACCACTCCTCCTCGCGGCTCCTCCTCCACGCGGCTCCTCATCCACACCGCTCCTCCTCGCGGCTCCTCCTCCACGCGGCTCCTCCTCCACGGGCTCCTCCCGCGCTCCTCTCCACCCTCCTCCACGGTGCTCCTCCACGGCGCTCCTCATCCACACCACTCCTCCACGCGCTCCTCCACGGCGCTCCTCATCCACACCACTCCTCCACGCGGCTCCTCCACGGCGCTCCTCATCCACACCGCTCCTCCTCGCGGCTCCTCCTCCACGCGGCTCCTCCACGGCGCTCCTCATCCACACCACTCCTCCTCGCGGCTCCTCCTCCACGCGGCTCCTCATCCACACCACTCCTCCTCGCGGCTCCTCCTCCACGCGGCTCCTCCACGGCGCTCCTCATCCACACCGCTCCTCCACACCGCTCCTCCTCCATGCCGCTCCTCCACACCGCTCCTCCTCCATGCCGCTCCTCCACACCGCTCCTTCTCCATGTCGCTCCTCCTCCATGCTGCTCCTCCTCCACGCCGCTCCTCCACGCCGTTCCTCACGCCGCTCCTCCACGCCGCTCCTCCTCCACACCACTCCTCCACACCGCTCCTCCCCGTCTCACCGTCACTTTCACTGCCTCAGCTCCAGTCTCCTTCCACTCTGTCTCTGCCACACACAGCAAAAGGCGTCGCAGCTCCACAGATGGAGGCGCCCGGTGGAGCGAGAGCTTCGTCTCGTAGACAAACAGATCAGTCGGAGCGCATTATTTGAATAAACTAATCTAAAGTAAATCCAAACTGATCTAACCTCTCCAAACTGTTGGAGACTAAAACTAAACAAAAAGAAACAGAGAATGAAAAGGCCTGATCAGCACAATGATGTCACAAAAGATGATAAGAAAGGAGAAAAACAAGAGTGGGAGCTGCGCTATCAGGATGCCATCATACGCCACCATCACCATAGCAACAACACACACACGCACACACTCACATGCACACACACACACACACACACACACACACACACACTCTGCTGTGTTCTGCGCTCTCAGTGGAGTGTCTTGCTGCACCAGCTCATTGCACTCATGTATAAAACATCAGAGCCTTAAGACATGATCAGGACTACATTAGATCAGCCGTGTGTGTGTGTGTGTGTGTGTGTGAGATCATGGCTACATTAGATCAGCAGTGTTGTTATTTCCATAAAGATGGAGCCCTTATCCACCAGACCATAGCAGATAGAGAGAGGGGGGGGAGAGAGGGGTGGTGGATGAGAGAGTCTGAGATAAAGAGAGGGAGGGGAAAGATGGAAAGAGAGGAAAGGGTAGAAAAGAAAATGAAAGACAGTGAGAGGGAGAACTAGGAATAGAAAGTGTGTGATGGGGAAGAGAAGGAATGTGAAAAGAAAGAGAGAGGAGAGGAAGGGAGAGGAGAAGAACGAGTGAGGAGAGAAGAGAAGAGGGGAGGAGAAAGGGGAGTAGGAGAGGAAGAGAACAAGAGAGGAGAGGACAAGAGAGGAGGAGAAGAGAGGAGAGGAAGAGTACGAGAGAGGATTGGAGAGAAGAGGAAAAGAATGAGAGAGAAGAGGACAGGAGAGGAGGAGGAGAACCTGTGAGGAGAAGAGAGAAGAAGAGAGTCAAGAAGAGGAGGAGAATGAGAAAGGAGAGGAGAGGAGAGGAGAGGAGGAGAAAGGAGAGTAGAGGAGAGGAGGTGTAGAGAGGAGAGGAGAGAAGTTGAAGGAGAGAGGATAGGAGAATGAGAGAGGAGAGGAGAAGAGTGTGGTACTGGGGGATGACATCTCTATTTTTCTCTCCTCTCATTCCCTCAGCTGAGTAGTAGCTTAGTACCCCTCACACACACACACACACACACACACACACACACACACATGCACACAGACACATGCAATACCATGCATCCACAACATCCCTAACCAAAACATACACACACCCATACACACACACACACACACACACACACACACACACATGCACACAGACACATGCAATACCATGCATCCACAACATCCCTAACCAAAACATACACACACCCATACACACATACACACACACACACACACACACACAACATTTGATTCACATGTCCAGGTGCCAGAGGTCATCATAGGGTCACGGTGCTGTGCTTGCAACAAGAGGAGGTTTGTTTGTTTCAGCAGGTCTGAGTCCAGCAGGTTTCAGCAGGTCTGAGTCCAGCAGGTCTCAGTTCAACAGGTCTGAGTTCAGTCTCCTGTCTCTCAGTCTCTCAGCACTGCTTGCTTGTGTGCTGCACACACACCTATATTTAGATGACTATTTTAGGTGGTGTGCCTACTGCTGTTGGCGCTGCTTTGGACAGTTGGTTCGCTCCTGGCGATACCCGGAGGACTGGAAATGATGGGAATTTTGCAGTAAACTACAGAAGACCGTCTGTTCTTGAAGTACACGAGAGAAGACCTTCTGCTCTTGAAGTACACTAGAGAAGACCTCCTGCTCTTGAAGTACACTAGAGAAGACCTTCTGTTCTTGAAGTACACGAGAGAAGACCTTCTGCTCTTGAAGTACACTAGAGAAGACCTCCTGCTCTTGAAGTACACTAGAGAAGACCTTCTGCTCTTGAAGTACACGAGAGAAGACCGTCTGTTCTTGAAGTACACTAGAGAAGACCTTCTGTTCTTGAAGTACACTAGAGAAGACCGTCTGTTCTTGAAGTACACGAGAGAAGACCTTCTGCTCTTGAAGTACACTAGAGAAGACCTTCTGCTTTTGAAGTACACTAGAGAAGACCTTCTGCTTTTGAAGTACACTAGAGAAGACCTTCTGTTCTTGAAGTACACGAGAGAAGACCTTCTGTTCTTGCAGTGCACCACAGAAGACCTTATGTTCTAAAGTACACGAGAGAAGACCTTCTGCTCTTGAAGTACACGAGAGAAGACCTTCTGTTCTTGAAGTACACTAGAGAAGACCTTATGTTCTAAAGTACACAAGAGAAGACCTTCTGCTTTTGAAGTACACTAGAGAAGACCTTCTGTTGTTGAAGTACACGAGAGAAGACCTTCTGCTCTTGAAGTACACTAGAGAAGACCTTCTGTTCTTGAAGTACACTAGAGAAGACCTTATGTTCTAAAGTACACAAGAGAAGACCTTCTGCTTTTGAAGTACACTAGAGAAGACCTTCTGTTGTTGAAGTACACGAGAGAAGACCTTCTGCTCTTGAAGTACACTAGAGAAGACCTTCTGTTCTTGAAGTACACGAGAGAAGACCTTCTGCTCTTGAAGTACACTAGAGAAGACCTTCTGTTCTTGAAGTACACTAGAGAAGACCTCCTGCTCTTGAAGTACACTAGAGAAGACGTTCTGTTCTTGAAGTACACGAGAGAAGACCTTCTGTTCTTGAAGTACATGAGAGAAGACCTTCTGTTCTTACAGTACACGAGAGAAGACCTACTGCTCTTGAAGTACACTAGAGAAGACCTTCTGTTCTTGAAGTACACTAGAGAAGACCTACTGCTCTTGCCAAATTTTGATCACACGGCACTGAATCTGGATAATTGCAAACACATCAGGACATTCAGGACATTTTAAGCCATGACTATTTGTTGCCCCTCCTTTAGGAGGTATTACAGTATTTATTTCTGAAGGCTATATCCTCTAGCTGAAGGAGATGCTAGGGTTATGATGTGTTTTAATGTGTGTGTGTGTGTGTGTGTGTGTGTGTGTGTGCGCTGCTCCTCCACATATGAAGTTCCTGACAGAAAAATCAAGTTTTGAATTGAAGAATTGAATTGAATTGAACAGGGTTCACACACATATCCCACTCAAGACCATCAGACAGGGTTCACACACATATCCCACTCAAGACCATCAGACAGGGTTTACACATGTACAGAACCATCCCACTCGGCTGAGTTAGTCTACAAATATAAGCATCACTTAATGCACTGATGTTCCTTGGGTCACAGAGAGTTCAAAAATAATACATGTAAATGTGAGACTAGCACCCAAGAGGTTGAGCACACAGCATCAAGACATGACGCCTCATAGGAGTCATTTATTCTTGAAGTCAGTATGTACCTCCTCTTCTCTCTGCTGTCTTTGAAATAGAAATGGCACACGGCCTCCTGCTTACTGAAGTCCTCTGACCAGAAACTCCATCTGAACCCACAAGTATTTGATGTTGTTTATGAAGCTAATTCAAAGTGAAAGTCAGAGAAGCTTGTCTGATATGGGATGCGCTGTACATGCATTCAGGAGAAGTCTGAGCATTTGTGTTTCCATACACACAGATGAACAGAACACACGACAAGGCGGTCGCTTTCAGTGTGCCACCCCCTCCCACGGTCTGAATGGGAACGTCCGTGGGAATGACGTACTCTACCTGTGGGGTGTGTGAAGGATGGACTCTGTAGCGCCCCCTGGTGACCAGTTCCACATGCGCTACCCTTAAAGCCCTCTAATGCAGTGGCCTATTGGAGAACAGTTTAATGTGTGTGAGTGATGTGAAGTGGCCTTCCACTCCTGGACCCTGAGGCGTGTACAGGAAACAGGCATAATGGACCCTTACACACACACACAAATATATACACACAGACACACACACACACACACACACACACAAATAATGGTCCCTTACATGCTCACACACACACACACACACACACATAATGGTCCCTTACACACTCACACACACGCACCCTTACACCCTTACATGCTGACATGCTTACACATACACAAACACACACACACACATATGCGCACATGCACACCCACCCACACACACACACACACAAAGGTGCCTTACACGCTCACACACACACACATAATGGACCCTTACACACTCACACACACACATAACGGAGCCTTACACACACACACACACACAATGTACCCTTACATGCTCAGACTGCCAGCTGGGGCGCAAAACTGTGGCAGCCAGTCAGGGGATGGGTGAGACACATGGACGACACACACACACACACACACACACGATAAACTTCAGCGGCTCACAGGGGCACTTTCTTATTCAAGCATACACACACCCATTTGCACATTTACACACCGTTGGACATCTCACACACACACACACACAGACAGAAGAGGTTATCTGTATGAGCAGGTGTTGGGTTATGTTGCCGTGGTAATGAGGAAGGCTTTGAATCATTGGAGGCAACGATCTGTAACTGGGTCTGCATCTCTCACACAGGTGAGTAACCACACGACAGGCCCACATGTCTCTGCTGTCTCACACGTGTGTGTGTGTGTGTGTGTGTCTGTGTGTGAGAGAGAGAGCGAGAGAGAATGCAGCACATTCCAAATCCCTCATATTCTAACTGGTTCCATAATGTCCTCAAAGCCATAGAGCTTTGCGGTATTTTATGATGAAAATAACTGTGTGTGTGTGTGTGTGTGTGTGTGTGTGTGTGTGTGTGTGTTCATACTTTGATGTGGACATTCTCATCCTGCTAATTGCTAAAGGTAGTGAGGATGCTATTTTGGCAAGATTGGCAACCGCAGGTGCCAAAGGTTTTACCTGGTGAGCATCCTTCCACTTCTCCAGGTTTCCCATGTCCAACATCAAGCTGACAATCTGGAAGAATTTCTGCAGAGGGAGAAATAAGCATTTTGACCCACATGGTGACAAGCCTGCCAGTGACATAAATCTGCCTATGCACAATAACACTAATGTGACTGTTTGCATGTGTTCCTGTGTGTGTGTGTGTGTGTGTGTGTGTGTGTGTGTGTGTGTGCGCGTGCGTACCTGCACGTCGTCGGGAGCTGGTACGTAGGTTGCTCGCTTGAAGGTGTCCGTCACATTTCGGAGGAGTTCCACCGAGGTCAGCAGGTCCCCGCTGTAGTAGCTGTGCTGGGACATGAGCTCCAGCAGACTCCTCACGATCTGAGACATGCCCTCCCCAGCCAGGGTCCTCTGGCCCTTCGCAAGATGCTCTCGCAACTAAATACACACACACACACACACACACAAACACATATTTATATATACACACATACACACATTTAAATACAAACACACACAAACACATATTTATATACACACACATTCATACACACACAGACACACAAACACACACTCATACACACATTTATACACACACAAGCACACACACCACACACACACATGTACACCATGTTAACAGCATGTACACTCAATCTCATACTGGGTGGAGGAGGAGATAATTAGAGGAGGCAATACACACAATAATCTTTGAAAAATATCACACACACACACACACACACACACACACACACACACACACACACACACACATACACTCTCTCTCTCCTAGGGAAAACTACATGACATGGGTCAGGCTTGAAATGTGTTTGTGAGAGTCAATGAATAAATCATGAAGAAATTAATTTTGTTACTGTGTGTGTGTGTGTCTTTGTGTGTGTGTGTGTGTGTGTGTGTGTGTGTTTGTGTGTGTGGATCCTTGACCAAGAA
This sequence comes from Tenualosa ilisha, assembly GCA_015244755.2. Lineage (NCBI taxonomy): Eukaryota > Metazoa > Chordata > Actinopteri > Clupeiformes > Clupeidae > Tenualosa > Tenualosa ilisha. The sequence goes on from PYXC01000906.1 coordinate 433,459, forward strand.
GGGCTGTTGTGTGTCTAATTAGAGAATGATATGAAAGCCCAATCACAGAAGAGTGTGAGTGGCTTGATTACAATAACGAATATCCTAATCATCTATTTAGTTGTGCAATCAACCACATCCCAGGATGCACTGGGCCCTCGTCTCATCCTCAGTCTGCTGATTAAGGTGTGTGGTGACCCCAGCGGAGGGTAAACTTATTGAGATGTGAGAGGACACACACACAGTGCACAACACACAACACACACCCAACTGTCCCCACGTAGAACAAACGCAGGGGGATAAATAAAAGAATCTTAAAACCAGCGGCAACTCCTGACTTGTGTGGATGGGGAGGCCCATTGCTAACGCTAGATTCCCGCTAACGCTAGATGTAGCCTACTGCATATTGTTATAGGTTTATTTGAAATCAATTCTGCTGTTTCACCAAATCCTCTTGAAAAGCTGCTAATGCCAAGCTAAAAATAAATAACAAGGCTATGTTGGAAAACTTAACCTACCATTTCTAGAACTGCCTAAATAATTAGTCCTTCTCACAGGCTTGTGGGAGGCTAAATGCAAGTTAAGTCTGTTTGAGGGCCTGATCAATCTATAGTTTAGCCTCCCTGGCCTATGCTGTTGCTCACAGTCACAGTACCGCTCAGCACAGTCAACCTCTCGGGTAAAGCTTGGGCAAAGTGCTATGCTGAGAATTCCAAGTGTTTTCTGCAGCCCTTCTCATTTACGAGCTTCTATGCTACGAGCACGCTGCCGCAGATATTATTGATCAATACAAAAGAATCTAGTCATCTATCTGAGTGATAGACTGACAAACTGACTCAAGATGGCATCATAACTTGCATTTCTGATCTGACTGGTGTGAGTCCCAGGCCCATGTCTGTCCATTTATGATTTGGGCTACATTTTCCTAGAAGTCAGCAGTCGTGAGGATTCCTCTAAGAAGTAAAATGCATAAACATTAAAAGAAGTCAGAGAGGCTCAACAGGCAGTTCTGATTGGTTAATTTCTCCACCCAAAAAGCAGGCAGTGGAGCCAACTGGGCGTGGCCAGACTTTGGACTCCCTTGGACTACGTCAGAGGTAATAAAAAGTGTTCATTCTAGTCACACGCAAGCCTGCAAGCAAAAAAATATGGTTGATTTGACATTCAAATATTGGAGTCATTTTATCACGACCACGTTTGTCACGCTGTGCAGTCAAGATAAGCAATTGAAAACGTCAGACGTTTGATTGTCACTCTCATTGCTCACAAGATTCTTCTCATATCCCATATCTCATATCTCAAAGCATCCTCATATCCCATATCTCATATCTCAAAGCATCCTTATATCCCATATCTCATATCTCATAGCATCCTCATATTGCATAACTAACCGAATCACTTCTGCTTCAAATCCAAATCTCTCTACCGTACTTTCAAACGTGGGGTTAAATTAAAGACAAATTGTCATGTTTACTGAACTGTTTTAAGTATGTCTAGGGTCTAATCTAAATCTACTGTAAAATGTAATGTCTGAAAATAAACCCTCACATAACAAGACTGTGTTTCATGTTTCATTGGCAAGGGTAAGTGAGTGCATAAGTTATGACTTGGCCAGCCATGTCCATAGGTTATGACTGTTATGGCTACATTGGCCAGACATGTCCAGAGGTTATGACTGTTATGGCTACATTGGCCAGACATGTCCAGAGGTTATGACTGTTATGACTGCATTGGCCAGACATGTCTTTTGATTGAGACTTCACTGACCAGAAACAGAAAGTCTATAGGTCGTGTGTGCGCTGGCCCGATGTGTCTACAGGTTGAGACTTCATTGGCCAGACATGTTAATGGGTTGTGTGTGCATTGGCCAGACATGTCTATAGATTGAGACTTCATTGGCCAGACATGTCTATAGATTGAGACTTCATTGACCAGACGTCTCTGTAGGTTGAGACTTCATTGGCCAGACATGTCTACAGATTGAGACTTCATTGGCCAGACGTCTCTGTAGGTTGAGACTTCATTGGCCAGACATGTTAATGGGTTGTGTGTGCATTGGTCAGACATGTCTATAGATTGAGACTTCATTGGCCAGACGTCTCTGTAGGTTGAGACTTCATTGGCCAGACATGTCTACAGATTGAGACTTCATTGGCCAGACGTCTCTGTAGGTTGAGACTTCATTGGCCAGACATGTCTACAGATTGAGACTTCATTGGCCAGACGTCTCTGTAGGTTGAGACTTCATTGGCCAGACATGGCTGCAAGTTACAGTGTGTATGGGGGGAGGGGGGGTTGTGGTGAAGGCCTATTAGCTCAGCTATGAGGACAAATGCAGCTGAAAGTCCCCATAAACCCCATCAGTATGAAGCAGGAACTTCACCCCATCAATATGAGGTAGGAACTGACATTCAGAGATAACCACTGAACACGTCTGGGGGGGTGTGGCACTCACTTCCTGATGAAGGCCAATCAGTCTTAAACTTATGGTTATGTGACACCAGAAGGATAACAAAAGCAGCCATTACCTATTGTGTGTGTGTGTGCGTGTGTGTGTGAAAGAGAGAGTTTATTTGTCTTGGTTAGTGTTAGTATGGACATCTCTTACTGTTCGCAGATACACAATTAGAAATGGATCTGGGTGTATTCTGGTTAACCAGAAAAGAAGTTAGTGACAAAGATAAGGATAAACACACACACACACACACACACACACACACATACTATAGTTATCATGGCAAATGGGCACAGACTCGCAGTTAAATGTAAATATCAGAGTGATATGCATGTATGCATGTATTTACACACGCACACGCACATACACACACACACACACACAAGGCAGAGGAAATGTGTTAGACTCACAGATAAATGTAAATATCTATATTCAAGTGAGATGCATCGGGCGAAGCTCGGAGGACCCCAGTAAGCAACGCCATTAGAGTCCAGTAGACAACGACGACTAGCAGATCCTGCAAGGAGGTAAACAAAAACAACAACAAAAGATTAAATATTCATTTTAGTGAAGGTCTTAGACCTGGACGGCATGGCAGAGTTTGGGCTAGCAGGGAGGAGTTAATATAGACGCATTTGGGTTAGCATGTAAGAATATAAGTTAGCATGGAAGAGCACATTAGCATGAAAGAGTTTATTAGCATGGAAGAGTTTATTAGCATGGAAAAGTATAGGTTAGTGTGGAATAGTATATCTGCATGGCAGAGGATAAGTAAGTATGGAAGAGTATATTAGCATGGAAGAGTATAGGTTAGTATGGAAAAGTATATTAGCATGGAAAAGTATAGGTTAGCATGGAAGAGTATATTAGCATGGAAGAGTACGGGCTAGCAGGGAGGAGTGAAAGAGACCGTTTGATGACCCTTATACCACTGAAATATTTACTTCCCTAGAATATCTAACAAATAAACAGCCCAAATAAGCCCAGTGGCACAGCCACAGGCCAGCTAATAGCTGTGTGTTCTTGAGTGGGGGAGTGAGAGCTGGATTGGTGTGTGAGTGCTGATCTGTGAGGCCCTGGGCTCCACTCTCAGTCTTCTCTTAGGACTCAGGGCAAACTGACACTTACTCTTTCATCTGTTTGCATCATCGAGGGTGAGAGTGTGTATGGAGGGGTGTGTGTGTGTGTGTGTGTGTGTGTGTGTGTGTGTGTGTGTGGTGGGGGGTGCAATGGTTGCCGTGACTGCAGAGTAACCTCAGCTTGTTGGAGCTGCTAAAGGGAATGTTCCGGACGGGCAGCACACTATACGCCTGGAACAAATGTGTGTGTGTGTGTGTGTGTGGGTGGGTGGGTTGCTCTCCCAGAGACAAATTGAAAAGGATGCAGCCAACATTGTCCCAAAGGAGGATGGATAAAGTGTGTGTGTGTGTGTGTGTGTGTGTGTGTGTGTGTGTGTGTATGTGCGCGCATTTGTACGCATATGTGCACATGAATACACTTGTGTCAATATGCATGCATGTGTGTCTGTATGTGCTTATGACTGTGTGTGTGTCTACATGCAGAAACACATGTATGTGTGTGCGTGTGCATGTGTGTGTGTGTGTACATAGAGGGAGGTGGGTCTTGATTCTCCCTAATCACTTTCCCAAGGGAACTACTCTTTATTATACAGAGCAGCCTCATACCCACACACACACACACACACACACACACACACACACACAGACACACACACACACACAGAGACACATAGACAAACAGAAAGCTTTACACAGACCACACAGTGCTCACGTCCGTCTGAATGCTGATCCATAGGTGGTGAACCATATGGTGGTGAAGTGAACGGCACGCACGAGACACACGAGACGCACGAGACACACGAGACGCACGAGACACACAAGACGCACGAGAGACATGAGACACACAAGACGCACGAGACACACGAGACGCACAAGACACACAAGACGCACGAGATGCACAAGAGACACGAGACACACAAGACGCACGAGACACACGAGACGCACAAGACACACAAGACGCACGAGATGCACAAGAGACACGAGACACACAAGACGCACGAGACACACGAGACGCACAAGATGCACGAGACGCACGAGAGACACGAGACGCACGAGACGCACGAGAGACACGAGACGCACAAGAGACATGAGACACACAAGACGCACGAGACACACAAGATGCACGAGATGCACAAGAGACACGAGACACACAAGACGCACGAGACACACGAGACGCACAAGATACACGAGACGCACAAGACACACGAGACACACAAGACGCACGAGACGCACAAGAGACACGAGACACACAAGACGCACGAGACGCACAAGAGACACAAGACGCACGAGACGCACAAGAGACACGAGACAAACTCTCTTCATTACGCAGAGCAGCCTCATATCCCCACTGTATCTCCACTCTCTGTGATTAAGGAGGAATCAGCGGAGCCGCAAGGGCTCAAGCCCCTCCACTCACGTCTAAGAACTATCACAGCAGCCCAGAGAGAGAGAGAGAGAGAGAGAGAGAGAGAGAGAGAGGAGAGAAAGAGAGAGAGAGAGAGAGGAGAGAAAGAGATTCAAGACCTGATCCGAGTGCCTGAAGGAAAGGACTCTCATGTCTCTATGCTGCTGATGTGAGGGGGGGCAGAGAAGACTGTGTTGTGTACAGTCAGAGGTAAACAGGACATGACACAACAGAGTTTCAGAGACACAACTTTCAGGACTGTGTGTGTGTGTGTGTGTGTGTGAGAGAGCGAGAGAGAGAGAGAGAATGTGTGTGTGCCTACATTTGTTTTTTGTGAGTATACTGTGTGTGTGTGTGCGTGTGTGTGTGTGAGAGAGAGAGAGCGAGAGAGAATGTGTGTGTGTGTGTGTGAGAGAGCGAGAGAGAGAGAGAATGTGTGTGTGCCTACATTTGTTTTTTGTGAGTATACTGTGTGTGTGTGTGTGTGTGTGTGTGTGTGTGTGTGTGTGTGTGTGTGTGTGTGTGTGTGTGTGTGAGAGAGAGAGCGAGAGAGAATGTGTGTGTGTGTGTGAGAGAGAGAGAGCGAGAGAGAGAGAGAATGTGTGTGTGCCTACATTTGTTTTTTGGAGCTTTTCGCCTTTATTCAGCTTAGACAGAAGAGGGGGACGGTATATGAGTGGGAGACAGACATGGGGACGGATTGGGAAGTTGCCTCTGGACAGATTGCAGTCCGGGTCCCTGGGTTCAGCTGACTGTGCCACGGCCACATGTTAGCATTTGTGTATGTGTGACTCTCCACAGCAAAACCAGTCGCATCGCCCATTTTTTCAAAATGAAGTTGTGACATCTCTCTGCTGAAAGTTAACAACCTTGGACAACTAGTTTCTTCTGTCTGACATAATGTCACTATCCCTCCACATGTACAGCAGGCACAACAAACTGCTCTTTGCTGCTCTATGCTGCTCTACGCTGCCCTATGCTGCTCTCTGCTATGCTATGCTGCTCTCTGCTGTGCTATGCTGCTCTACGCTGCTCTCTGCTGCTCTACGCTGCTCTCTGCTGCTCTCTGCTATGCTATGCTGCTCTCTGCTGTGCTATGCTGCTCCCTGCTGTGCTATGCTGCTCTACGCTGCTCTCTGCTGTGCTATGCTGCTCTCTGCTGCTCTCTGCTCTATTGTAAAACCCCCAGTAGTACTAAAAAACGCTGAAACCACAGCTAGCTTACGCTGAAATGAACACACCTTCTTACCAAAAGCATGTCTACATGGTGTAACGGTTCATTCACAATGTGAAAGTGGAGGCAGTGCACTGTCAAACTGTTGAAATAAGAAATTCAACCATTTTAGGGCACACATTTTATATCTAGAAATAGCTTGGGATGACTTGTGACAAGTGACTGCTTTAGCCGTGGAGGGTGACATATGGTTACTATGGTGATGGCATCCTGATAGCGCAGCTCCCACTCTTGTTTTTCTCCTTTCTTATCATCTTTTGTGACATCATTGTGCTGATCAGGCCTTTTCATTCTCTGTTTCTTTTTGTTTAGTTTTAGTCTCCAACAGTTTGGAGAGGTTAGATCAGTTTGGATTTACTTTAGATTAGTTTATTCAAATAATGCACTCCGACTGATCTGTTTGTCTACGAGACGAAGCTCTCGCTCCACCGGGCGCCTCCATCTGTGGAGATGCGACGCCTTTTGCTGTGTGTGGCAGAGACAGAGTGGAAGGAGACTGGAGCTGAGGCAGTAAAAGTTGACATGAAGATGCTGGACACAAACTGACTAACCACGTCTGGGTCTGTAGTCTACATGGATCCTGATCCTATATGGACTAATAACTAATAACAAACTAAAACCACGTCTGGGTCTGTAGTCTACATGGATCCTGATCCCATATGGACTAATAACTAATAACTAACATCTAACTAATGCCCGCTGATTTGCTTTTGCTTTATTATATATTAAACAATTATAACGTTAGATTATAAGTATTATAAATGTTTAGTGTTATATATTATATAAGAAATGTAAAAAATATTTCTCTACATGTCTTCTGTTAATATTTCAATGTATGTGACAAATAAACTGCCTGATGCAAGTTTATTGTCTTTGCTACTGACCAAGTACATACATATTTAAATATATTTATTTATTTATCTCTCACTTTCTTTATTCAAATTCAATAATAACATCCAGTATTAGTATTTAAGAACAGATCAAATGTACATCTGGTTCTGGATTCAGTCTTAGGCCACCCCCAGATTTGTTGCCCCAGCAGAGTTTCAACGGTCACAAGGGGTCAGCTGTTGGCCGAGTCACTGTTTCAAATCCAGATGAGATGGGGGTCTCGAGATCAGCTGCTGATCTCACCTTGGTCAAAATGGGAGGCCGATGGCCAAAGAATGATATCCAAAGAGTCCCCATGAGGTAAACTAGGGCAGAATTCCTACAATGAAGATGGTCAATGAAGAGACCTAAAGCATGTTTTGGGTGGTCAGTGAAGAGGGTCATCAGACACCTAAAGCCTGTTTTGGGTGGTCAGTGAAGAGGGTCATCAGACACCTAAAGCCTGTTTTGGGTGGTCAGTGAAGAGGGTCATCAGACACCTAAAGCATGTTTTGGGTGGTCAGTGAAGAGGGTCATCAGAGACCTAAAGCCTGTTTTGGGTGGTCAGTGAAGAGGGTCATCAGACACCTAAAGCATGTTTTGGGTGGTCAGTGAAGAGGGTCATCAGACACCTAAAGCATGTTTTGGGTGGTCAGTGAAGAGGGTCACCAGAGACCTAAGAATTGTTTTTGGTGGTCAGTGAAGAGGGTCATCAGAGACCTAAAGCATGTTTTGGGTGGTCAGTGAAGAGGGTCACCAGAGACCTAAAGCATGTTTTGGGTGGTCAGTGAAGAGGGTCATCAGACACCTAAAGCATGTTTTGGGTGGTCAGTGAAGAGGGTCATCAGACACCTAAAGCATGTTTTGGGTGGTCAGTGAAGAGGGTCACCAGACACCTAAAGCATGTTTTGAGAGGCCCCAACTCATTATGCCTTGCCAATATGCTTGTGTCACTGCAGTGTCTCTTATGGGTGAGCGCAGGTGAAGTCAGCAGCTGATCTCGAGACCCCTGTCACATCTCAGTCAGCCAACAGTTTCTGGCAGGCTGAGCATGTCCATTGTGATCTGGGTGTGGAATGAGGAATTCATTAACAGCTCTCTCTTTGTGAGTGTTGGTCACCAAAGCCCTGCTGGGGCAACAGATCCAGGGTGGCCGAGGCTGAATCCAGAGGCAGAAATCTATTCCATGTGTCCTTAAATATTTGTACAAATCTTCAAAGTTTGCAGAAACGCTTTTTGGATTCCTTTCATTCCATGAGCCACATTGGTCAGATCAGTGCAGACACACTTCTGCTCTTTCAGGAGTAAGAGAGGGTCTGTGTGTGTGTGTGTGTGTGTGTGTGTGTGGGTGGGTGTGTGTGACTCACCAGTGGCATTTGCTGGACACTTGCTGTAGACAGTCTCCCCAGCTGATGCCCGCTTCCATGTGATGGCAAGCAGGTGCTCGTCCTTACAGATCTCATTGGGGGCTAAACACACACACACACACACACACACACACATTATGAGTAGATGCATGGTATAGAGTCTGGGCTTTTTCTGAGTTTATTTGCAACACTGACATTTATGTAATGGCAACATCAGAACGAGAACTGGACTGACCCTTCAGTCAGATACACACACACACACCCACACACAGGTATGCACGCACACACACACACACACACACAATAGACACACACACACGGTATGTATCTCACCGGGGCACCCTTCAGTCAGTCAGACACACATACACACACACACACACACACACACACACGGTATGTATCTCACTGGGGCACCCTTCAGTCAGATACACATACACACACACACACACACACACACAGTATGTATCTCACCGGGGCACTTCTTGTCGTTGCAGACTCGGACCTCCTCTCCAGTGCCGTCGCAGGGGTAACCCTGAACTCCAGTGCCCTCACACATCCGGAAGCGCCGCTGCCAGCCAGAGTCACACGTCTTAGAGCAGGCACTCCACGAGTTCCACTCCCCCCAGTTCCCACCTCCTACAGGAGAACACACACGTCTTAGAGCAGGCACTCCCCCAGTTCCCACCTCCTACAGGAGAACACACACGTCTTAGAGCAGGCACTCCCCCAGTTCCCACCTCCTACAGGAGAACACACACGTCTTAGAGCAGGCACTCCCCCAGTTCCCACCTCCTACAGGAGAACACACACGTCTTAGAGCAGGCACTCCCCCAGTTCCCACCTCCTACAGGAGAACACACACGTCTTAGAGCACGCACTCCCCCAGTTCCCACCTCCTACAGGAGAACACACACGTCTTAGAGCAGGCACTCCCCCAGTTCCCACCTCCTACAGGAGAACACACACGTCTTAGAGCAGGCACTCCCCCAGTTCCCACCTCCTACAGGAGAACACACACGTCTTAGAGCAGGCACTCCACGAGTTCCACTCCCCCCAGTTCCCACCTCCTACAGGAGAACACACACGTCTTAGAGCAGGCACTCCCCCAGTTCCCACCTCCTACAGGAGAACACACACGTCTTAGAGCAGGCACTCCACGAGTTCCACTCCCCCAGTTCCCACCTCCTACAGGAGAACACACACGTCTACATGAGGGACGTCATCCAGCCATCGCACAGCCAATGGGGAGCTGAGGAACGCCATCAAGAGCAAAGGACAGTAAGCAGAGAAAAAATATCCTGCCTATGGCAGCACCGCAGGTCAAAGGTTATTGACATAATTCTCAATAACAGCACCTCCAGTGGATATGATGGGGTGACATATGAGACACTTAAAGCCAACAAACCATAGTCCACCCAAACACTCACCCATATACCCATATATTCCTCCTCCTACTGCAATGTCCTCCTATCAGGCCTACCAGCCTGTGCAGTGAGACCGCTACAGATGATCCAGAATGCAGCTGCACGTCTGGTCTTTAACCAGCCAAAAAGGGCACATGTCACACCTCTGTTCATTGAACTTCACTGGCTGCCCTTGGCTGCTCGCATTAAATTCAAGGCACTTATGGTGGCCTACAGGGTGAATGATGGCTCTGCTCCCATCTACTTGAATTCTCTTCTGAAGCCCTATGTCACCCGACGACCGCTACGTTCCTCTAAGAAACGTTTTCTAGCACGGCCAACACCTTGTGCAGGTCGGTCCAGACTCTTCTCATATCTGGTTCCGCGCTGGTGGAATGACCTCCCAAGTGCTACCAGATCAACTGATACCCTCTCCACCTTCAAGAAACTCGTGAAGACTAAGCTCTTCCAAGAATATCTCCTGGCGTAAACTTTGAGAATGCACTTAATAATTTAATTTCTCTACATTGTGCTACACTATTGCACTTTCAACTTAAAACAGCGCAGATTCTATGTTAGCAATATGCACTCCTTGTTAGTTCATTGTGTTGTAGCTTGAATGTTATCCTCTTTTGTAAGTCGCTTTGGATAAAAGCGTCTGCTAAATGCCTAAATGTAAATGTAAAATGTAAATATTCAATACCTGTCTGATAAATGGAAAAGTGCCAAACTCATGGAAGGGGCCCTTATTCATAGAATACCAAAGACAAACATTCCAAGTGATCCATCTCCATGGAGAGACGTCTCTCTCCTCCCCACTGTCTACAGGGTCTTTATGAAGTGCCTGCTTGCCCACATCCTCCCATGGCTTGTGGATGCAGACATTCTCTCACCCACACAAAAGCCCACATAGACAGACAAGGCATGACTGAACACGTGTTCTGCCTGAAAACTGGGACTGATGATTTCAAACATTATTCATGTCAACTCTACAGTGTTTCTGGACTTTAGAGATGCTTTTGGGACACTGTCTCCCAAAATGATCCTTAATGCACTGGAGGAAATCCATCTACCGGCCCTCTGTGAACATCAGAACAGACGTGTACAAGGGGTCTTTCCTACAGGTCATCTGTGGAAAGCAACTCACAGAGCCCATCCCCCTCAGGGTGGGGAGAAAAACAGCTGCCCCTGGAGTGCTGTGACCTTCACCTCCATCAACCAGTGGCTGAAATGGCTCTGTCAGTGGGCACCAGCACAGATAAGATCCCCAAACCCTGTCCAGGGTTACGCCAATGATGTTGAGCTTCTTGCAGTGGTCAAAACTGGAGGTGAAACCCACCAAATGTGCAGCTTTTTATGAACATTTTTTTATTTGAACCGCTGGTGCAAATCCAAATCTGACAGACCCCCTCTTTCACAGTCACAGGACAGCCTATCAGAGTCTACTCACGCCATGAGACATACACACCTCGGCCATGAATCCAATATTGCAGGTGAGTGGGGTGAGCAGGTGCAGGAGTTATCATGCACCAATAAGAACAGACTCTCACAGATTGACTCCTCCCCCTCACCGGTAGTCATGAAACTGGAGGCCGTCAGAGAAATGGTCCTGGCAAAGAGACACCATCTGTTTGCCAAAATTCACATCCCACAAAATGTCCTTCAGGACTTGGACAATAGAACAGGAAATGGCTGGGACTGATCTCACACACCACATGAGCCATAATCTTTCTCTCACACAGGGAAGGGG
>PYXC01000906.1:447500-455000 GCA_015244755.2 Tenualosa ilisha
TTCACTCATGCTGGAGCTGTCAGTGGGCCAGTACAAGCAGTGGTGTGCAGAGCCGTAAGTAAATAAGTCAATAGATCTCCTATAAATGAATAAATCAGTCCAATGCTTTTGCCTCCTTGAAGCGGAGCTTGATAAGATCGACTCTGAAATGAACTAGAGTTTCAGTGTCAAAGTCAATATGGACGCCGCTGAGATCTGCCAGCTTGCTAAAACGCTCATGCCCCTGAAAAGTGTGTATATTTAGCAGCGTAGGGAGAATGAGAAAAGGGATGAAAGGCACACACACACACACAGGAGGAAAATCAATGCAGTGATGCAGCAAAAACTGAATTCTGAATGTGTGTGTGTGTGTGTGTGTGTGTGTGTGTGTGTGTGTGTGTGTGTGTGTGTGTGCTTTGAAGCTGAATCGCTTCATGTAGCATGTGGTGTATTGATGCCCAGCGATTCTTAATCTGTAGCAAAGAGACAGACACGCCTCCACAGCATAGACATGTGTACTGTGAAAGAGACACTAGTGAAAGAGACAGACACGGCTCCACAACATAGACATGTGTACTGTGAAAGAGACACTAGTGAAAGAGACAGACACGGCTCCACAACATAGACATGTGTACTGTGAAAGAGACACTAGTGAAAGAGACAGACACGGCTCAACAACAGACATGTGTACTGTGAAAGAGACAGAAAGACACGCCTCCACAACATAGACATGTGTACTGTGAAAGAGACAGACAGACACGCCTCCACAACATAGACATGTGTACTGTGAAAGAGACACTAGTGAAAGAGACAGACACGGCTCCACAACATAGACATGTGTACTGTGAAAGAGACACTAGTGAAAGAGACAGACACGGCTCCACAACATAGACATGTGTACTGTGAAAGAGACAGAAAGACACGCCTCCACAACATAGACATGTGTACTGTGAAAGAGACAGACAGACACGGCTCCACAACATAGACATGTGTACTGTGAAAGAGACAGACAGACACGCCTCCACAACATAGACATGTGTACTGTGAAAGAGACACTAGTGAAAGAGACAGACACGGCTCCACAACATAGACATGTGTACTGTGAAAGAGACAGACAGACACGCCTCCACAACATAGACATGTGTACTGTGAAAGAGACAGACAGACACGGCTCCACAACATAGACATGTGTACTGTGAAAGAGACACTAGTGAAAGAGACAGACACGGCTCCACAACATAGACATGTGTACTGTGAAAGAGACAGACAGACACGCCTCCACAACATAGACATGTGTACTGTGAAAGAGACACTAGTGAAAGAGACAGACACGGCTCCACAACATAGACATGTGTCCTGTGAAAGAGACACTAGTGAAAGAGACAGACACGGCTCCACAACATAGACATGTGTCCTGTGAAAGAGACACTAGTGAAAGAGACAGACACGGCTCCACAACATAGACATGTGTACTGTGAAAGAGACAGACAGACACGGCTCCACAACATAGACATGTGTACTGTGAAAGAGACAGACAGACACGCCTCCACAACATAGACATGTGTACTGTGAAAGAGACAGACAGACACGCCTCCACAACATAGACATGTGTACTGTGAAAGAGACACTAGTGAAAGAGACAGACACGGCTCCACAACATAGACATGTGTCCTGTGAAAGAGACACTAGTGAAAGAGACAGACACGGCTCCACAACATAGACATGTGTACTGTGAAAGAGACACTAGTGTCCCTGCGCTCCTGCACACAAGCATCCAGACCTGACTGCCCCCGTCTCACCAGCTGAACAATTTGCACTGTTGAGATATGCTGAAACACACACACACACACACACAAGGACACTCAAAGTCACTGACACACACACATACAGACGCACAAGTGATGCATGTTATTGTTGTTATTGTTATTACATGTGCTTCATTACGGTCATGATAGTAAAGCTCTTTGGATCTGGAGGAGTAATGGAGGGACAGAGAGAGAGAGAGAGAGAGAGAGAGAACAGAGACATGATGGAGGGATAGAGAGAGAGAGCAGAGTAGTGATGAAGGGATAGAGAGAAAGAGAGAGAAAGAGAAAGCATAGTACTGTATAGGGCCAGTGGTAATGTGATGAAGGGATAGAGAGAAAGAGAGAGAAAGAGAAAGGACCAGTGGTAAAGTGATGCGTTATGAATGATGAATGGAGCACAGCTCTCTTGTTCCTGCTTTTACTCCTCGTGCATGGAGAAATGGGAAGGGACGTCAGCAGCTGTGTGTGTGTGTGTGTGTGTGTGTGTGTTTGTGTGTGTGAGAGTGTGTGTGTGTGTGCACATTTAAATAGGAAGGGATGTCATCAGCTGTGTGTGTGTTTGTGTGTGTGTGAAAGAGTGTGTGTGTATGTGTGTGTGTGTGTGTGTGTGTTTGTGTGTTTGTGTGTGTGTGAGTGTGTGTGAGTGTGTGTGTGTGTGTGTGTGTGTGTGTGTTTGTGTGTTTGTGTGTGTGTGAGTGAGTGTGTGTGTGTATGTGTGTGTGTGCGCATGTGTGTGTGTGTGAGCCTTTACTACTAGTGCACATTAAAATAGGAAGGGATGTCAGCAGCTGTGTGTGTGTGTGTGTGTGTGTGAGAATGTGTGTGTGTGTGTGTGTGTGCCTTTACTCCTAGTGCACATTTAAATAGGAAGGGATGTCAGCAGCTGTTTTCATACAAGATAAATGAGATTTAGGCTGACAAGAGAAGGCATGTATGCACACACAGATGTTCTTGCAGCTACACACACACACACATGCACACACACACACACACACACACACACACACACAAACACACAGATGCACTCACACACACAAACACACACACATGCAAAAGCACAAATGCACACACACACACACACATACAAAAGCCATAAATCAGAGCATATACGGAGCTGTTCCAAAAACCTGCACACTGTTTCTGGCAGAGATGTCACACACACACACACACACACACACACACACACACACACACACCAGTGATGCACAGGTAAGCTTAAAAATGACCCGTGATCATCTGACGTTTTAAACCAACCCGACCACAACCTGACCTGCAAAACCTGCGGAGCCCCAAAGGACTCCCGACCCGCTGCATGACCCACATTTGTTGACTTCAAAAATACAACAATGAGTCAAAAAGCTCTTCTGCCTTATTAGGTTCTATTAACAGCAAACACAAAGTATTGAAAGGTTATGGTGCCGTTTAAGGTGGATTCATCTTTCCATCTTCCCGTGACCCCACAACATTTTTCAAGCTAATGTGGATAGTTACAAAAGACAGCAGAGAGTGTGGAGAGAGTGTGGAGAGGGCCCCAGTCTTACTGAGGTTTGGCTGGAGACAGAGGACAGGAGAGACTGTGAAGAGGGCCCCAGTCTTACTGAGGTTTGACTGGAGACAGAGGACAGGAGAGACTGTGGAGAGGGCCCCAGTCTTACTGAGGTTTGGCTGGAGACAGAGGACAGGAGAGACTGTGAAGAGGGCCCCAGTCTTACTGAGGTTTGACTGGAGACAGAGGACAGGAGAGACTGTGGAGAGGGCCCCAGTCTTACTGAGGTTTGGCTAGAGACAGAGGACAGGAGAGACTGGAGAGGGCCCCAGTCTTACTGAGGTTTGACTGGAGACAGAGGACAGGAGAGACTGTGGAGAGGGCCCCAGTCTTACTGAGGTTTGGCTAGAGACAGAGGACAGGAGAGACTGGAGAGGGCCTGCATTATTGCATTACTCCTAACCTCCATTACTCCTAAACTCCATTAATCTTAAACTGCATTACTCCTAACCTCCATTACTCCTAAAGTGCATTACTCCTAAACTGCATTACTCCTAAACTCCATTACACCTAACCTCCATTACTCCAAACATGGAGTGAGAAAGCAAAAATCTCATTCATATGTTACAGTGCTACACAGCTATATACATGCACACACATACATCAATAAGCACAAGCACAAGCACACACACACACACGCGCACACACACACACACACACGGCCTTAAACAGACCTGTCTATAATCTGTGCCTCAGACACACTATCACTCATGAAATTACAAAGCAAGAGACACAGGGGGTAGGGGACAAGATCAAAGTATGGACAGACAGGGAGAGAGAGAGAGACAGAGAGAGAAGAAAGGGAAGAATAGATAGAGAAAGAGAGAAAAAAAGGGAAGAATGGAGAGAGAGAGATAGAATGAAAGTATGCACAGAGAGGGACATTGTCAGGGCAACCAGCAGCTGCAGCAGAGCCTATCACCGCAGCGTTTTAACTCAGGCGAGAAACACACAGCTGATGCCCCCTCTGATGTGTGTGTGTGTGTGTGTGTTCATATGTGGAGCTCCCCTTTCATACACTTTATTTTTCCTGCTGTGCCCAGACACAGACACACACACACACACACATGTGCACACATACACACACACACACACACAGACACACACACACACACGCACACACACACACACACACACACACAAACACACAATAAACAACCTAAAGTGGTGTTTGACACACTAACTAATCCAACACTAAAGAAGTTATCTAAGAAAGTCATTGACTCCAACACGTGCTATCTCTAGTAGTTCTGTGCTACGGCTCTTGTAGTTACGTGCTACGTGCTATCTCTAGTAGTTCTGTGCTACGTCTCTTGTAGTTACGTGCTTCGTGCTATCTCTAGTAGTTCTGTGCTATGTCTCTTGTAGTTACGTGCTACGTGCTTTCTCTAGTAGTTCCGTGCTACGTGCTATCTCTAGTAGTTCCGTGCTATGTCTCTTGTAGTTACGTGCTACGTGCTATCTCTAGTAGTTCTGTGCTACGTCTCTTGTAGTTACGTGCTACGTGCTATCTCTAGTAGTTCTGTGCTACGTCTCTTGTAGTTACGTGCTACGTGCTATCTCTAGTAGTTCCGTGCTACGTTTCTTGTAGTTCCGTGCTATGTGCTATCTCTAGTAGTTCCGTGCTACGTCTCTTGTAGTTCCGTGCTACGTGCTATCTCTAGTAGTTCCGTGCTACGTCTCTTGTAGTTACGTGCTACGTGCTATCTCTAGTAGTCAAGCAACTTGTCTTTTCATCTTGACTTCTCTTGACAAATAAACAAATAAATAAATAAATAAATAACACACTTTCACATGAAAAACTTCTAAAGCTTTAAAGATGCTCAAAAAACATCACTGTCTAATTTGTTTTAGCTCATGCCTCTCAAATCACTTGACCTTGACCATGACAATGCAAACACAGCAGAGCTAACCTGCCTGTCGTTTAGCCCAAAGACAGCAGAGCTAACCTGCCTGTCGTTTAGCCCAAAGACAGCAGAGCTAACCTGCCTGTTGTTTAGCCCAAACACAGCAGAGCTAACATTAGCAGTTTTAAACTTGTTTTCAAAACCAAGTGATGGGTACCTCGGCCATCAGAGCGAAGTCGGACACACTTTGGGTCGGTAGCTGTGTTCATCTCCATGCCTCTATACTGGGACCAGTACTGGAGTCCAATGCCTGAATATTGGGACCAGACTGAAGTCCAATTACTGTAAACAGCCTGATCAAACCAGGACTAACCGAACTCTACATGGAAACTAGGTGTTACATGTCAGAGAAACATTTTAGGCATTTGTCATTTGTATGGGCTCAAGCCCTCTCTCTCTCTCTTTCTCTCTCAAATACACCCCCCCCCACACACACACACATATATATACACATACACACACACTCTGCAGATATGAAAAGAATTGCAAGTTCACACCAGTGGCCCATAGACTCTGGTGGACTAGCAGCAGTGAGGAGCTGAATGTGAGGACAGCAATCTCTCTCTCTCTCTCTCTCTCTCAGACACACACACACACACACACACACACACACACACACAAAGACAGGTTGAGGTTTCAGCTTCCTGACAGGTTGTAATCACAGTCAATCAAATTCCACCCCACTGGATTGTCCAATGTGTTCACTCTAGCGCCTGGCACCATGACAGACAATCACTGTGATTGTCTGTCAATTTAGAAGTCCCTCCCCCTTGAGGAGGAGGAGAGGAGAAGAGGAGAGCAGCCCTCTGCCCAGGGAAGATGCTAAATTGGGGTCAAATTGAAATGTTACACACACATGATTTATTGCTTATTTCTGCCTAGTGAATACTGATCTATCTATGTGTGTGTGTGTGTGTATGTGTGTGTGTGAGTGTATGTGTGTGTGGAGGTGTGTATACAGTACGTGTGTCAGGGGAAGGGGTAAATGGGAGGCTATGGAATCTTCCAGATGTGAAAAACCTGCACCTGGGTTTATTTAGCTTTTAAGAGCTCAGGCAGCTCACAACACACTTTGGGTAAACAGGTGTGTGTACGTGTGTGTGTGTGTGTGTGTGTGTGTGTGCTGCATCACTGATTGATAATGCACAGAGGCTGAGCACTGTAACACTAGAGACTTAGAGAACGCTGCTCTTTGTGTGTTTGTGTGTGTGTGTGTGTGTGTGTGTGTGTGTGTGTGTGTGTGCACTATTAGATTTAGAGACCATTGCTATGTTCTCTTCTCAAGCAACCAGTCTTGGAGTTGGAGAAGCTCCATAAGGCCTGATTACTGACATGCTGACTTGGGCTTGTTGTGATGTTCATTTCAAAATGATATGTGTGAGTGTGTGTGTGTGTGTGTGTGTGTGTGTGTGTGTGTGTGTGTGTGTGTGTAAGTGTGTGTGTGTGTGTGAGTGTGACAGTTTTGCACGTAACAAATATACTGGAGGCTGCAAGAGCCATAATACTATGCTACTATGCTAATTTGATTCAGCTAAAATCACTGCAGCAGCACTGAAGGTCAGTGTTGCTGCAGGTCAAAGGTCAGCGCTAACAAGGTCAAAGATCCACATATTTGAAATATTTTAATGCTGGCACCAACCACAACACGATGCTAAGAACAGAATGAACTAGAAAGTTGAGTGTGAGGTTGTGACTGACAGGGTGAATTATGGGATGTTGGAAGAGCAGGGATTACTAATCCAGAAGTAAATAACACGTCATCAATATCACCCAGCCAAGACAGAACAGTTAACACACCTCTACTTCCACAACAACACACACACACACACACACACACACACACACACACTGAGGGAGAGAGGGAGAGAGAGAGAGATGGAGAAATAGGGAGGTGTGAAAAAGTTCTGAAGTACAGAGTAAAGGAGAAAGATGTAGAATGCAGCTGGTGGAGAAGATGGCTGGTCTGAAGTCTGCAGGGGAGAACAGACGGAGAACAGACGGAGAACAGATGGAGAACAGACAGAGAACAGACAGAGACCAGATAGAGAACAGACGGAGAACAGACAGAGAACAGACAGAGAACAGATGGAGAACAGACGGAGAACAGACGGAGAACAGACAAGGAACAGATGGAGAACAGACAGAGAACAGATGGAGAACAGATAGAGAACAGACGGAGAACAGACGGAGAACAGACAAGGAACAGATGGAGAACAGACAGAGAACAGACAGAGAACAGACAGAGAACAGACAGAGAAAA
>PYXC01000906.1:472500-477500 GCA_015244755.2 Tenualosa ilisha
CTGGGAGTGCACATCACAGATGACCTCACATGGACCATCAACACCACCTCCCTGGTAAAGAAAGCACAGACACGCCTTCACTTTCTGCGCAGAATGAGGAGAGCTGACCTTCCCACTTCTGCACTCACCACCTTCTACATGGGTGCTATTGAGAGCATCCTTACCTGCAGCCTCTCCGTCTGGCACGGCAGTTGCTCAGCTGCGGACAAGAAGGCTCTACAGAGGGTGGTGAGGACTGCTGAAAAGATCATCAGATCACCCCAACCAGCCATTCAGGACTTATACACATCACACTGTTCCAAGAGAGCCATCAATATCATCAAGGACACCACCCACCCAGCACACAAACTGTTCTCCCTCTTACCATCAGGAAAGCGCTACCGCAGCATGCGGTGCCACACAAATAGACTGAGAAACAGCCTCTTCCCACAAGCCATCAGGCTAATCAACACAATGAAGAAGATTCCATGAACATTCCATGAATATGTTACTGCCATCCATAAACAATCTCACACACACTGAGGTCCATGGTGCTTTCACACTTGCACTTTACTTAACTGCACCTTCACTTATTGCACCTTACAAATTGCACATTCACTTTTTCCAGTCTACACCAGCTACCAAGAAGAGCTACCTAGAACTTTCCTTCCTTCTTGCTGGAAGCGTATATGTTTACCTGTATGTCGTATGTCTTATGTCTATTTATTGTGGATGTCTGTGTGCACTTCATGTCCATGAGTGTAGCTGTGTGTTTTTTGCGTGAGTGTGTGTGTGTGTGTTTCTAGTTTTAATTGCACATTTGGTGTCTGGTGAAACGCAATTTCAGTCCTCTGTGTAATGCCTGTTACATAGTGAATTGACAATAAGGTACACTTTGACTTTGAGTTTGACTTTGACTGCCCTGTAAAAACACCACCACAGAGGTAATTGTAAACCAACACACAGGAGATCTAGAAGGCAACACAAAAGCACTGACTAGGAAACAAGGAGACACAGAGTATAACTATACCGACTGGGAAGTCTAGGCTCGTGGGGCGAACAACACAGGAGAACACGGGAGATCGCGGGAGACGGAGGAAACACGACTGACACGGAGGTAATCCCAGGTAACATTGATGAGGCCAGACCCCAGGTGAAGATGGGGGGGGGGCTTAAGTAGAGTGGAGACCAGGTGACACCAATTAATTTTCAGGGGAAGGTGATCGTGCACGGGGAAGTGACTGCAAACGGGGAGAGAGATTGAGAGTCTGTGGGGTTGAGTGAGGGGCGTGGCCGTGACCAGATCTGATGCAGACCTGACAGTAAAAACACCAACATCACCACCGCCTGCCCTGTAAAAACACCACCACCTGCCCTGTAAAAACACCACCACCTGCCCTGTAAAATCACCACCACCTGCCCTGTAAAATCACCACCACAACCACCTGCCCTGCAAAAACACCATCATCACCACCTGGCCTGTAAAAACCCCAACGCCACCACCACCTGCCTTGTAAAAACCCCATCATCACCACCTGCCCTGTAAAAACACCACCACCACCCACCCTGTAAAAACTCCAACGCCACCACCACCTGCCTTGTAAAAACACCACCACCTGCCCTGTAAAAACCCCAACGCCACCACCACCTGCCCTGTAAAAACCCCAACGCCACCACCACCTGCCCTGTAAAAACACCACCACCTGCCCTGTAAAAACCCCAACGCCACCACCACCTGCCCTGTAAAAACACCACCACCACCCACCCTATAAAAACACCAACATAACCACCACCTGCCCTGTAAAAACACCAACACCACCTGCTGTGTAAAAACACCACCACCACCCACCCTATAAAAACACCACCACCACCACCACCTGCCCTGTAAAAAACACCACCACCACCTTCCCTGTAAAAACACCACCACCACCTGCCCTGTAAAAACACCACCACCACCCACCCTATAAAAACACCACCACCACCACCACCTGCCCTGTAAAAAACACCACCACCACCTTCCCTGTAAAAACACCACCACCACCTGCCCTGTAAAAACACCACCACCACCCACCCTATAAAAACCCCAACGCCACCACCACCTGCCCTGTAAAAACACCACCACCTGCCCTGTAAAAATCCAACGCCACCACCACCTGCCCTGTAAAAACACCACCACCACCACCTGCTGTGTAAAAACACCACCACCACCCACCCTATAAAAACACCACCACCACCACACACACACACACACACACACACACATATATACACCTCACCTTTGAGTCCCTGCTGCTTTTGTATTGACGTGTTTGCTCACCCAGATGGAGACATAGAATATATTCAAACCAACTATACCAACCCTGTCATCTCTCACACACTTACAGCAATCAATCTCATACACTGTATGTCTTTTTCTTGTTGGTGTCTGTGTGTGTGTGTGTGTGTGTGTACAAAGACAGTGTGTGTTATCGTTTTTCAGCCTGTGGAATAATTTACCGGGAGGCCTGACTGCGTGCCCCACATTAGCATCAGCAGTGATAGCTAGCTGGGAGAGAGACCGGTGTTTGTGTTGCGTAGTGTTGGGAGCGTGTAGGAGTGGAAGAAGAGGAAGGAGAGGAGGAGAGGAGAGCAGAGGAGAGGAGTGGGGAGGCAGAGGCTCCAGAGAGTTCCCCCCCTGTGCGTCCGTGCCGTCAGTGGGCCGTGATTACGCCGGATTCCCCAGGGCTGCCCCTAACACGGTTCCTGTGGTGACAGCAGCGCCGATGAGACGATCACACTAATTTAGCCTGTCACGGGAAACACAACAACACTGTCGATTCACTCTCACACTCTCACTCTCTCCCTCCCTCCTTTCCACAGACATTTCAGACTCTCTCACTCACCATCTTTCTCTTTCCCTCTCCCCTTTTCACACAGTCATCTCTCTCTCTCTCTCTCTCTCTCTCTCTGTCCCCTCCTATATTACTTGTCTTTAAATCACAAGTGTAACGTCATGTAAAGTTCAGTGCTGATTAAAACTGCTCTCAACTTCACAGAACACATAATACACACTCATAGCTCTCTCTCTCTCTCTCACACACAACACTCAAATACACACACATAATATACACTCAAAGCTCTTTCTTTATAGTTTACTGTTTATCTATGTATAGTTTAGCTATTTTCTCTTACAGAAATCCACAGAACTGTCTGGAAGGGGAAATAAATATGAGAGGGTTTGATACACTAAGCCAAATAGGGCCCAGAAACTCCCTTTCAGTTTCCCTTTTGTATGCCCCACTCTGTTCATATTAGCTGCTGTGTGCGTGTGTGTGTGTGTGTGTGTGTGTGTGTGTGTGTGTGCGTGTGTGTGTGTGTGTGCGTGCGTGCGTGTGTGTGTGTGTGTGTGTGGTGCGTGGTGCGTGTGTGTGCGTGTGCGTGTGTGCGTGTGTGCGTGTGTGTGCGTGTGCGTGTGCGGTGTGTGTGTGTGTGTGCGTGGTGTGTGTGTGTGTGTGCGTGTGTGTGTGCGTGTGTGTGTGTGTGGTGTGTGTGTGTGGGGGGGGGGGGGGGGGGGGGGGGTGTGTGTGTGTGTGTGTGCGTGGTGGGGGGGGTGTGTGCGTGCGTGTGTGTGTGTGTGTGTGGTGTGTGTGTGTGTGTGTGTGTGTGCGTGTGTGTGTGTGTGGTGTGTGTGTGTGTGTGTGTGTGTGTGTGTGTGTGTGTGTGTGTGTGTTTCTTAGAATCTTGTCCTTGCTGTACAGATAACATCAGAGTGACTATGAGAAAATAACTTTTGAGATTCTGCCACAGGGTGTTTGTTCTTTACTCTCATCCTGTGTGTGTCCATGTAGCCATGTGAGCAAGTCAGGAAGTAAAGAAAGAAAGAAACAGTTCAGTAGTTGTGTTTGTTTAAGTGTCAACAAGCATTATTGACTAATGTAGTGTGTAATTACTAATGTAGTGTGCATTGACTAATGTAGTGTGTAATTACTAATGTAGTGTGCATTGACTAATGTAGTGTGTAATTACTAATGTAGTGTGCATTGACTAATGTAGTGTGTTTTGACTAATGTAGTGTGTTATTACTAATGTAGTGTGCATTGACTAATGTAGTGTGTAATTAATGTATGTGCATTGACTAATGTGTGTGTATTGACTAATGTAGTGTGTAATGTAGTGTGCATTGACTAATGCAGTGTGTAATTACTAATGTAGTGTGTATTGACTAATGTAGTGTGCATTGACTAATGTAGTGTGTAATTACTAATGTAGTTTGTATTGACTAATGTAGTGTATATTGACTAATGTAGTGTGTAATTACTAATGTAGTGTGTAATTACTAATGTAGTGTTGATTGACTAATGTAGTGTGTAATTACTAATGTAGTGTGTATTGACTAATGTAGTGTGTAATTACTAATGTAGTGTGTAATTACTAATGTAGTGTGTATTGACTAATGTAGTGTGTAATTACTAATGTAGTGTGTATTGACTAATGTAGTGTGTAATTACTAATGTAGTGTGTAATTACTAATGTAGTGTGTATTGACTAATGTAGTGTGCATTGACTAGTGTGTAATTACTAATGTAGTGTGTATTGATAATGTAGTGTGCATTGACTAATGTAGTGTGTAATTACTAATGTAGTGTGTTTTGACTAATATAGTGTGTATTGACTAATGTAGTGTGCATTGACTAATGTAGTGTGTAATTACTAATGTAGTGTGTTTTGACTAATGTAGTGTGTTATTACTAATGTAGTGTGTATTGACTAATGTAGTGTGCATTGACTAATGTAGTGTGCATTGACTAATGTAGTGTGCATTGACTAATGTAGTGTGCATTGACTAATGTAGTGTGTATTGACTAATGTAGTGTGCATTGACTAATGTAGTGTGTAATTACTAATGTAGTGTGTTTTGACTAATGTAGTGTGTGATGTATTTTATGTGAGAATGTTTTATATCAAAGTTATAATGTTGCTGATCTTGTTTGTGTTGAGCAGCTTGGCAATATCAACATTAACACACTCACAGTAACACACTC
>PYXC01000906.1:482500-485000 GCA_015244755.2 Tenualosa ilisha
TATGGAAATGGTGATTTTCCGTCTGTAACAGTCCGTTTGGGAGTATGAGAAATGGTGATTTTCCGTCTGTAACAGTCCGTTTGGGAGTATGGGAAATGGTGATTTTCCGTCTGTAACAGTCCGTTTGGGAGTATGGAAATTGTGATTTTCCGTTTGTAACAGTCCGTTTGGGAGTATGGAAAATGGTGATTTTCCGTCTGTAACAGTCCGTTTGGGAGTATGGGAAATGGTGATTTTCCGTCTGTAACAGTCCGTTTGGGAGTATGGAAATGGTGATTTTCCGTCTGTAACAGTCCGTTTGGGAGTATGAGAAATGGTGATTTTCCGTCTGTAACAGTCCGTTTGGGAGTATGGGAAATGGTGATTTTCCGTCTGTAACAGTCCGTTTGGGAGTATGGAAATAGTGATTTTCCGTCTGTAACAGTCCGTTTGGGAGTATGGAAAATGGTGATTTTCCGTCTGTAACAGTCCGTTTGGGAGTATGGGAAATGGTGATTTTCCGTCTGTAACAGTCCGTTTGGGAGTATGGAAATGGTGATTTTCCGTCTGTAACAGTCCGTTTGGGAGTATGAGAAATGGTGATTTTCCGTCTGTAACAGTCCGTTTGGGAGTATGGGAAATGGTGATTTTCCGTCTGTAACAGTCCGTTTGGGAGTATAGGAAATGTGATTTTATAAAATCAATCAAGATGAGATAGAATCTTTGGATGCGCCGCTTGACAACGACAGACTGAACTAACGGCCCACATTTGATCATAGTAACCATCCATTTAGAACTAGTGACGGCAGCTTATTCATTGAGAACTAGTAATGTCAGTGTATTCATGGAGAACTAGTAATGTTAGTTTATTCATTGAGAACTAGTAATGTTAGTTTATTTATGTAGAACTAGTAATGTCAGTTTATTCATTGAGAACTAGTAATGTTAGTTTATTCATTGAGAACTAGTAATGTTAGTTTATTCATGTAGAACTAGTAATGTCAGTTTATTCATGGAGAACTAGTAATGTCAGTTTATTCATTGAGAACTAGTAATGTCAGTTTATTCATGTAGAACTAGTAATGTCAGTTTATTCATGTAGAACTAGTAATGTCAGTTTATTCATGTAGAACTAGTAATGTCAGTTTATTCATGTAGAACTAGTAATGTCAGTTTATTCCAGTAAGTTTTGAATGAGTGGATTTGCGGTGGAGAGAAGTAGTTGGTCAAATGAGTCTGTGTTAGATATCAAATCATGTAAACTGTTGGCAAAACTACATAGTGCAGACGTGGCAACAGTGGTCTAAGTGGGACAATGAACTCCACGTCAGTGAATATTGTACTATGCTCTGTGTTGGGGCCTCATCACCACCTCAAACGTGCAATTTTCACCGATATTCACCGATATACGCACGCCACACCTTTCATTATCCCTTATATATATACATGGTGCATATGCAGTGTTTAAACTTAAGCATGCATACACTATAAGTGCTACCCCTCATGAACATACATTAGGTCTTGTGTGCACATTTGTATAGTTGTGTGTGTGTGTGTGTGTGTGTGTGTGTGTGTGTGCTGTGATTAAAATGTGTACACTTATTGATCATTCCTCTTTGTTGTTCACATGATGTGAACTGCCAAATTTTCCTCCTCTCCCAATAAGTGTCCAATTTTCGTATCTTCTGTGTCTGAGAAAGTTGTACACACGGCTTGGACTTTTGGACAGAAATTGAGGCACAGCGTTGTTTGTTTTTTGAACTAATTTTCAAACCAAAGTAGGTAGTAGGTGCAGCTTCTCACATGTTCTAGTTTGCCTTCACCCAGATCATCGGCAAATAATAGAAACTGAATTTTGGAGTCATGAAATGTAAGGCCAGGTGTGTTTGGAGTCATGGAATGTAAGGCAGGTGTGTTTGGAGTCATGGAATGTAAGGCAGGTGTGTTTGGAGTCATGGAATGTAAGGCCAGGTGTGTCTGATTGTTCAAGTAGTTTTGCCAATTCATTGATGTAGATGTTGAGTAGAGTTGGTGAGACTGGACTCTGTCTCCAACGCCGCCGCTGGGTAAACAGGTGAGATGCTGTTATTGTGCTCATGCTGAGATTTATTGTTCATGTAAATGCTCTTTATCGTTGTGTAAATGTTTTTATATGGTTTTCCTCACTTTCAAATTGTTTTGAGAGCAAACGTTGTTGCGGCACCAACACGATTTCGCTTGGAGCCACTATGACAGGAGCAGTTACAGTTCTGATGCGTAGGTATGAGTCAAACTTAGAGCGATTTGTTGTGTTCGTAGTAAAGTATGCGTGTGGTGTGTGTGAGCGATGCGTGTGGTGTGTGTGTGTGTAAGTTCTGATGCGTAGGTATGAGTCAAACTTAGAGCAATTTATTGTGTTCGTAGTAAAGTATGCGTGTGGTGTGTGTGAGCGATGCGTGTGGTGTGTGTGTGTGTGTGTGAGCGATGCATGTGGTGTGTGTGTATGTGTGTGTGTGTGTGAGCGATGCGTGCGGTGTGTGTG
>PYXC01000906.1:492500-497500 GCA_015244755.2 Tenualosa ilisha
GAGAGAGAGAGACAGAGAGGGGAACAAGGAGAGAGAGAGAGAGAAGAGGAGAGAGGGAGAGGGACAGAGAGAGTGTGGGGGAGTGAGGAAAAGACAGAGAGAGTGAGACTGGGAGTGAAGAAGAAAGTGAGACAGGAGCGACTGAGAGAGAGAGTGAGACAAGGAGTGATGGAGAGAGGGTGAGACGGGGAGTGAGGGAAAGAGAGAGAGTGAGACAAGAGGAACGAGAGAGAGAGTGAGACGGGGAGTGAGGGAGAGAGAGTGAGACAGGAGGAAAGAGAGAAAGAGAGAGAAAGAGACGGGGTTTGAGGGAAAGCGAGAAGGGGTCCCATGTAGTATTCTTGTGAACCTTAACAGGCACCCTCTGTCTCCCTCATTAGGCTGTTCTGTCATTCTGATGTAATTCACAGTCATGAATGTCTTGCATATCTTGAATATGTCACCTTCAAGCGCCTGGAGGCCTCATAGACACCCAGCATCTCCTCTGAGCCTGGAGGCCTCATAGACACCCAGCATCTCCTCTGAGCCTGGAGGCCTCATAGACACCCAGCATCTCCTCTGAGCCTGGAGGCCTCATGGACACCCAGCATCTCCTCTGAGCCTGGAGGCCTCATAGACACCCAGCATCTCCTCTGAGCCTGGAGGCCTCATGGACACCCAGCATCTCCTCTGAGCCTGGAGGCCTCATGGACACCCAGCATCTCCTCTGAGCCTGGAGGCCTCATGGACACCCAGCATCTCCTCTGAGCCTGATGGGCGTGTCTGACAGACAGCTGATGCAAGTTCATCACTTCACTTCTTCCTTATGGCATCTCTAAAGGGACATTAACTTGCCCATGAATCAACTCTAAACAGGCATTAACTTGCCCATCAATCAACTCTAAACAGACATTAACTTGCCCATGAATCAACTCCAGCATCTGAGCTCTGGTGATAATAGGTAATATTATAATATAATAGAATGTAATGTAATATAACATAATATAATATAATGTCATGTCATGTCATGTCATGTCATGTAATATAATGTAATATAATATAATATAATATAATATAATATAATTTGATTTTTCCCCTTAACTGAGTGTCTGCTAGGTGGGATGTGTGAGACAGGGACAGTCCTGCTGTGGAAGAACAGAGAGAGAGAAACTGTGGAAGGAGAGAAGGAGAGAAGAGGAGAGGAGAGGAGAAGGAAGGAAAAGTGAGAGGACTGGCAGGAGATTCATTGAGACAGTTTGTCTGTAGATAATTAATGGCCATTATGGAACTGGACCACTGTTGGGCTGTTTGTGTGTGTGTGTGTGTGTGTGTGTGTGTGTGTGTGTGTGCATCTGCATGTCTGGGGGCTGTTTATTAATTCATATGTTTGTAGTTAAAAATTGAAACACAACGCAGCAAACGGTCCTGGCTTTGGTCATTAACTATGCAGACGTCTGTAATTGTAGAAATCCACTGCAGAATACCCCAGTGTCATCATCTCTCTCTCTCTCTCTCTCTCTCTCTCTCTCTCTCTCTCTCTCTCTGCCCCCCCCCCCCCCCCCCCCCCCCCCCAATCTCTCTCAGATTCAGATTCATTAGGATTCATATTCATTCAGACTCAAAATGCTTTATTGATATTCTGATCATTTAGATCCTCTGTTTAGGGCCAGAGAATCTTGTAATCTACTTTGATCTTTAGTTTCCTCTTTACAAGGTTCCAAACAGGATCTTTACTTTGCTTTATAGTTTGGTTTACTTTGTCCTGCGATTTACTCCTTGATTGGGTTTTGGAAACCAGTGTTGTCTTGTGACTGGCCATGGTGTGTGTTGGGTGGGGGGTTACTGGGCTCAGCTCTTGGCTTTGGAGGGCTGTGTAACAGAGGGTGTCTTGGGGGCTGATTCAAGAATGGGCTGGGCTCAATCATCCACTCCCATGGCTTCTCTTACCACTGCTATGCGGATGATACCCAGCTCTATCTGTCCTTTCCGCCGGACGACTCCACGGTGTCATCACGGATCTCTGACTGTCTCTCCGATATATCTGCATGGATGAAAGGACATCACCTCCAACTAAATCTCTTCAAAACTGAACTGCTGGTCCTCCCAGCCAAACAAGCCATACACCACGACATCGGTATCAAGATCGACTCCCTGTCTGTTTCTCCCACCAAAGTGGCAAGAAACCTAGGTGTCATGATCGATGACCAACTGACCTTTGCAGATCACGTTGCCTCTGTGGCTCGGTCGTGTCGTTTTTCCCTATTCAACATAAGGAAGATCAGGCCGTACCTAACCCAACATGCAACCCAGCTCCTGGTTCAGACCCTGGTTATCTCTCGTCTTGACTACTGCAATGTCCTCCTATCAGGCCTACCAGCCTGTGCAGTGAGACCGCTACAGATGATCCAGAATGCAGCTGCACGTCTGGTCTTTAACCAGCCAAAAAGGGCACATGTCACACCTCTGTTCATTGAACTTCACTGGCTGCCCTTGGCTGCTCGCATTAAATTCAAGGCACTTATGTTGGCCTACAGGGTGAATGATGGCTCTGCTCCCATCTACTTGAATTCTCTTCTGAAGCCCTATGTCACCCGACGACCACTACGCTCCTCTAAGGAACGTTTTCTAGCACGGCCAACACCTTGTGCAGGTCGGTCCAGACTCTTCTCATATCTGGTTCCGCGCTGGTGGAATGACCTCCCAAGTGCTACCAGATCAACTGATACCCTCTCCACCTTCAAGAAACTCGTGAAGACTAAGCTCTTCCAAGAATATCTCCTGGTGTAAACTTTGAGAATGCACTTAATAATTTAATTCTCTACACTGTGTTACACTATTGCACTTTCAACTTAAAACAGCGCAGATTCTATGTTAGCAATATGCACTCCTTGTTAGTTCATTGTGTTGTAGCTTGAATGTTATCCTCTTTTGTAAGTCGCTTTGGATAAAAGCGTCTGCTAAATGCCTAAATGTAAATGTAAATGTAAATGTAAGAAGACTAAAGAAATGTAGAGCTGTCTTGTTGATGTGAATAGTTAGTGGGGATCTACTTAATTCTGCTCTACAGGAATGGTTTGATGTTTTTCTCTGCCCTTCTCTGGTGTGTGTGTTTGTGTCCCAGTGTGTGTAGCTATGATGACTGATTGGACCCATTACTTCACTACCATACAGCGCATGGAAAGCTTCTCTGGTGTGTGTGTGTGTGTCCCAGTGTGTGTAGCTGTGATGACTGAGTGGACCCAATACTTCACTACAAAACAGTGCAATGGGCAGGACGACTCTGTCAATTACTTGAAGCCAGATTATAACTGGACGTTGGAGATTATATATATTTTAATTGCATTTAGGGTTCATCAAGCTTATTAAGGTGCCATATTAAACTCCCCTGAAGCTGTTATTGTTATGCCGAGGCAATTCTCTTTATCTTTCTCTTTCTCTTTCTCTCTCTCTCTCTCTCTCTCTCTCTCTCTCTCTCTCTCTCTCCTAATTCAATTCAAAGGCTTTATTGCCTTGACAAAACATTGTGTTGTCAAGCATATTAAGCATATTAAAAGTAGACAAGAAATATATGAGAGTAGTGTGTAGAGAGAAGTCAATAAATATATAAGAGTAGTGTGTAGAGAGGAGAAGTCAATAAATATATAAGAGTAGAGTGTAGAGAGGAGAAGTAAATTTTCTGTCCTCTCTAATCTTGGGACACATCGAAACGTATTGAGCCACAAGATCTAAGGTCTTGATGTCTTCACATAGAAGGACTTTCAGTGGATTATCTTCTTCTAATGATGAGCAAACATATATATTTATCTGTTAGCTCAGTTACATATACATCTAGATTAGATTAGCTTTTCACAGTTGTCCATGTTTTTCTAGCTGTTGTGTATTTTGGGCACATCTGGAGGAAATGCATTTCATCCTCCACCTCCTTAAGGTCACATTGGGTCCAAACACACTGCTGTCTCCCCCTCCTTAAGGTCACATTGGGTCCAAACACACTGCTGTCTCCTCCTCCTTAAGATCACATTGGGTCCAAACACACTGCTGTCTCCTCCTCCTTAAGATCACATTGGGTCCAAACACACTGCTGTCTCCACCTCCTTAAGATCACATTGGGTACAAACACACTGCTGTCTCCACCTCCTTAAGATCACATTGGGTACAAACACACTGCTGTCTCCTCCTCCTTAAGATCACATTGGGTGCAAACACACTGCTGTCTCCTCCTCCTTAAGATCACATTGGGTCCAAACACACTGCTGTCTCCCCCTCCTTAAGGTCACATTGGGTCCAAACACACTACTGTCTCCTCCTCCTTAAGATCACATTGGGTCCAAACACACTACTGTCTCCTCCTCCTTAAGATCACATTGGGTACAAACACACTGCTGTCTCTCCTTAAGATCACATTGGGTCCAAACACACTGCTGTCTCCACCTCCTTAAGATCACATTGGGTCCAAATACACTGCTGTCTCTCCTTAAGATCACATTGGGTCCAAATACACAGCTGTCTCCACCTCCTTAAGATCACATTGGGTACAAACACACTGCTGTCTCCACCTCCTTAAGATCACATTGGGTACAAACACACTGCTGTCTCCTCCTCCTTAAGATCACATTGGGTACAAACACACTGCTGTCTCTACTGACAGGTTTTATAGTGATGCCCAATTTCAATTTGTAATTTGTGATTACAAAGGCAATATTTAGACAGCCATAACCCCTGTTAATTGTTGAGTTTGGTTAGGTAGTCCGGCAGTTTATATTTTCTCTCCACATTACTGTAGCACTGGGAGTTTTTATTGGTTTGGACTTCAGCCGTCCACTTGGAAATACAGGCAGTTTTATTTTCATTGTGCTCTCTCTCCCTCCCTTGCTCTCTCTCTCTCTCTCTCTCTCTCTCTCTCTCTCTCTTCACTGGGATGCTGATGCATTTGGATGAGGGAGGAAATGTTTAGCATGTCTTGGGTCCTCTGCTGAGCGCAGCTGTCAGTGTTGGAGGATGGAGGTATTTGACACGACCCC
>PYXC01000906.1:510000-517500 GCA_015244755.2 Tenualosa ilisha
GACACAGCAGAGGAGATATGATCTAACAAGGACACAGCAGAGGAGATATGATCTCACAAGGACACAGCAGAGGAGATATGATCTCACAAGGACACAGCAGAGGAGATATGATCTCTACACAAACAACATATGATCAGGTCTGTCCAGCAATAATTCTTGATAACCACCTATGGATTGACTACCATTTAATGTTATGAGATAATATTTTGGAACTATTATGATGCTAAAGCCATGGACAACTTGTAGTCTACCGTGGTTTCTACTAATCGTACTTTTCCTGCATGACCCCTGGCAGTTGGGTCGGACCCTTGAGTCATGGGTCTGCCCAAGGTTTCTTCCTAGACTAACTAAACATAAGGGAGTTTTTTCTTGCCCCTGTTGCTCTTGGGTGCTCCTTCTGTAAAGTGCTATGAGACAATATTATTGTAAACGGCGCTGCATAAATTGAATACAATTGAATTGAACTGAATTAACAAGGACACAGCTAAGGAGATATGATCTAACAATGACACAGGGACATTAGAGAAGATATGATCTAAAAAGGACACCGCAGAGGAAATATGATCTAACAAGGGCACAGCAGTGAAGATATGATCTAACAAGGACACAGCAGTGAAGATATGATCTAACAAGGACACAGGAGAGGAGATATGATCTAACAATCTAAAAAGTTTAGGGGCTCACTGTTGGGGTGTATGATGGAGTTTAGGGGCTGTAGAAACTGATCATGTAACAATTTCCCAAAGTCAAAGTCAAAGTCAAATTCAAATACAGTTTTATTGTCAATTCTTCACATGTACAAAACATACGAGGAATTGAAATTAGGTTTCTTACTGTCCCATGCTTAGACAAAGGCAGACATTGAACATTTAAGACAAGTGAGTTAGACATTAACCATTACACAAACATTAAAGTGCCACACAAGACAATATGGAGTAGTGTAGGGTATTGGTGTTCTTACTTCCTACTTCCTACCTAAGTGTAGCAAGTTAATTTACCCTTACCACTGCAGTAGTTTTCAAAATGAGACTGCACACAGCGCAATGTATTACAAAAAAATACCTCTGCAGCCCTACTGAAGTACACATACAGAGACAAGTGAAATAGAGAGGAACATACTTGAGTTCAAAGTGCCTAGCAGCATACTGAGTGGTAGAGTAGTGTACTGAGTGGTAGAGGAGCATAAGAGTGTAGAGTAGTGTACTGAGTGGTAAAGTGTACTGGTGGAGAGTAGTGTACTGAGTGGTAGAGGTAGGTACTGAGTGGTAGAGTAGTGTACTGAGTGGTAGAGGTAGCATACAGAGTGGTAGAGTAGTGTACTGAGTGGTGAGGCGCGTATGAGTGGTGGTGTGTACTGAGTGGTAGAGGTAGCATACTGAGTGGTAGAGTAGTGTACTGAGTGGTAGAGGCAGCGTACTGAGTGGTAGAGTAGTGTACTGAGTGGTAGAGGCAGCGTACTGAGTGGTAGAGTAGTGTACTGAGTGGTAGAGGTAGCATACTGAGTGGTGAGTAGTGTACGGTGTAGAGGTAGCATACTGAGTGGTAGAGTAGTGTACTGAGTGGTAGAGGTAGCGTACTGAGTGGTGAGTAGTGTACTGATGGTAGAGGCAAGCATACAGAGTGGTAGAGTAGTGTACTGAGTGGTAGAGGTAGCTACTGAGTGGTGAGTGTGTACTGAGTGGTAGAGGTAGCGTACTGAGTGGAGGTGATATCAGTGCAAATATAGACAATAGGAAGGCAGCAGTATGGAACTGCACACGGGGGTAAATGTGTCAGAGAGGTTGTCCAGTCTGGGCCACTTCAGACACAGACACACACTAGGCAGTTCCTATTGCAGGTTAATAGTGCAGAAATTGTGCAAAAAGGCATCTAGTGCAAAGAGTATGGCAGACATAGAGGGGGTCCAGGGGGGTCGAGACCAAGTGTTCTTTGGGGAGTACTGTTCGCAGGTTTGCTAGTGGTGGTCGGGGCTGTAGGTGGCGAGCGGAGAGAGGGGATAGGTGGCGAGCGGAGAGAGTGGATAGGTGGAGAGGGGAGAGAGGGGATAGGTGGCGAGCGGAGAGAGGGGATAGGTGGAGAGGGGAGAGAGGGGAGAGGGGGAGAGAGGGGATAGGTGGAGAGGGGAGAGAGGGGATAGGTGGCGAGCGGAGAGAGGGGATAGGTGGAGAGCGGAGAGAGGGGATAGGTGGCGAGGGGAGAGAGGGGATAGGTGGTGAGCGGAGAGAGGGGATAGGTGGAGAGGGGAGAGAGGGGATAGGTGGTGAGCGGAGAGAGGGGATAGGTGGCGAGGGGAGAGAGGGGATAGGTGGTGAGCGGAGAGAGGGGATAGGTGGGAGGGGAGAGAGGGGATAGGTGGGAGGGGAGAGGGGAGAGAGGGATAGGTGGCGAGGGAGGGGGAAGGGAGGGAGAGAGGGGATAGGTGGCGAGCGAGAGAGGGATAGGTGGGAGGGAGAGAGGGGATAGGTGGCGAGGGGAGAGAGGGGAATAGGTGGAGAGGGAGAGAGGGATAGGTGAGAGGAAGAGGAGAGAGGGGATAGGTGGAGAGGGAGAGAGGGAGAGAGGGGATAGGTGGAGAGCGGAGAGAGGGGATAGGTGGAGAGGAGAGAGAGGGATAGGTGGAGAGGGGAGAGAGGGAGAGAGGGGATAGGTGGAGAGCGGAGAGAGGGGATAGTGGAGAGGGAGAGAGGGGAGAGAGGGGATAGGTGGAGAGGGGAGAGAGGGGAGAGAGGGATAGGTGGAGAGCGGAGAGAGGGATAGGTGGAGAGCGGAGGGGGGAGAGAGGGGATAGGTGGAGAGCGGAGAGAGGGGATAGGTGGAGAGGGGAGAGAGGGGAGAGAGGGGATAGGTGGCGAGCGGAGAGAGGGATAGTGGAGAGCGGAGAGAGGGGATAGGTGAGAGAGCGGAGAGAGGGGATAGGTGGCGAGCGGAGAGAGTGGATAGGTGGAGAGCAGAGAGGGGAGAGAGGGATAGGTGGCGAGGGAGAGAGGGGATAGGTGGCGAGGGAGAGAGGGATAGGTGGAGAGCGGAGAGAGGGGAGAGAGGGGATAGGTGGAGAGCGGAGAGAGGGGATAGGTGGAGAGGGGAGAGAGGGGATAGGTGGCGAGCGGAGAGAGTGGATAGGTGGAGAGGGGAGAGAGGGGATAGGTGGAGAGGAGAGAGAGGGGATAGGTGGCGAGCGGAGAGAGTGGATAGGTGGAGAGCGGAGAGAGGGATAGGTGGAGAGGGGAGAGAGGGGATAGGTGGAGAGGAGAGAGAGTGTTCAGCATCCTGGCAGCCTGGTGGATGAAGCTGTTGGTGAGTCTGTGGGAGCGGGACCGGAGGCTCCTGTACCTCCTCCCAGAGGGCAGGAGGCTGAACAGATTGTGTGGGGTGGCTTGCATCACTGACAATTGTGAGCGCTTTGCGGGTGAGACGGGTGGTGTATATGTCAATAATGTAATGAAACTCTAACAAGTCCACAAAAATGTAATAAAACCTGATAATGTAATAACCTTCCAGTTTCCCAATAATGTAGTAATCACCATACCAATAATGTAATAAATTGTTACAGTAATGCTAGGTGATTACATTATCAGGTTAGCCTTAAGCCTTTTCAGGACATGATAATGTAATCATTTACTGATATTGTAATAACTTAGGTCAGTGCTGGTCAGCGTGTGGATGACCACCCACTATCACGCTGCCCAGTTTTCATTGGGTGCCACGCAGACACCCACCATCTTTCTGCCTTTTCTTCTTCTTCTTCTGTTGCCATGACAACCCATAGAACCGTATGAGAAGAAGTTTTGAAATCTGGACCACTGGTTCTGCTCACTCCCATTGTTTAGTTCACCAAGTTTCATGTCAGCAAATCATCTCTCTCTACCGCCACCAGCTGGTCAAATTTGGAGGTGCATTCACAGGCACTTTTGACCCATATGTACGAAAAACTGGTACCCGGTCGTCCGTCCCCAGGGAACCAAACACTGGCACTGTGAAACTCACTGGGCATGTGGATGCACTTGAGTTTTAACACATAGTAGCTTTTGGTCCTGGGGGGCTGCTTCGCTCACTGTAGCCCACCCAGAGTTTTTGGGGAACAACACAAGAACCATACCACCTGAGCCAACAAAATGTGGGTGGTACACAGGTCTCAAGGAGCCACATGAAACTTGTGTGGTGTAGCGCCACCTTTTGGCAGACAAAAAAATGGACATCCCAGAAATGTGGGGAGTTCTCCTTGTTAGAAAAGTAAGTGCTGACGAAAGTTGTTACACTGAAACACGGGGACCCTTTAAACTCGATGGGCATGTAGCCCTCGTCGGCCCATAGCTCATAGTATGATGTCATTAAACCCCCCCCCCACTCACTCTCAGTTAACTATCACTGCTCTGATTGGCTCTAGCTTACTAGCCTAGGCTAATAAACACACACACACAAATACACACACACAAATACACACACACAAATACACACACGCACGCACACACACACACACACACACAAACACACACATACACAGTTAACAGACTGACACAAACACATGTGTAAGGTGGCACATCAGGAGAGGAGAAATACACACGGTCTCATCTTCCTCTTGCCCAGGGGATGAGACGAGGACTGGAAAAGCAGTTATTAGTGCCTCTCTCTCTCTCTTCTCTCTCTCTCTGTGTGAGAGTGGTGTGTGCGTGTGCGTGCGTGTGCGTGCGTGTGCGTGTGTGTGTGTGTGTGTGTGTGTGCGTGTGCATGTGCATGAAGCTTAAAGCTCAGATGGCTGTCTTTTATCTGTTCATTGAAGAGGTACTTCAAAAGATGGAGAGAGAGAGAGAAGGTAGAGAGAGAGAAGGGGGTGGAGAGAGAGGTAGAAACAGAGGAAAGGAGAGAGAGAAAGAGAAACGGAGAGCAGAGGAGGAGAAAGAGAGAGAGAGAGAGAGAGATGGGCAGAGACAGAGGGGACGTGATCTACACCTAAATTAGTTGCCATTACGGGATTGAATAGAGGTCACTCAAGCACGCACACACACACACACGCACACACACGCACATGCATACACACAAACATACACATACACACACACGCATACACACACACACATGCACAAGCACACAAGACATACACACACACACACACACACACACACGCACATGCATACACACAAACATACACATACACACACACGCATACACACACACATGCACAAGCACACAAGGACACATACACACACACACACACACATACACACACACACACATAAATACACACTCGGATACGCATACATAAAAAACACACATGGTTCAAGCT
This sequence comes from Tenualosa ilisha, assembly GCA_015244755.2. NCBI lineage: Eukaryota > Metazoa > Chordata > Actinopteri > Clupeiformes > Clupeidae > Tenualosa > Tenualosa ilisha. The sequence goes on from PYXC01000906.1 coordinate 515,282, forward strand.
TGGTATCAATTACATTCACAGTAGAGGTGACCACTATATGTGTATGTGTGTGTGTGTTGTGTGTGTGTGTGTATGTGTGTGTGTGGGTGTGGTGTGTTTTGGCTTTCCCTGCTCTCTTTTTTTTTTTTCAGTCAACCCCCACATTGGAATTTCCACACCTCTCCCGAATGGCTGAGCTGACCCAGCAGGGGTGTAAGTTTTCAGCAGTAGAATCTGATCTGGATCTGGATTGATCTGTTTACAAAAGAGGACCTCTTTCAAACCAAATCTTTTTGAGTGTGTGGAATTGTGGTGTATTTCAAATCCAAATAGACTGATTGCAAATCAGCTGATCACACTGCTCTCTAGCGCCCCCTTTAGAGCACACTCATTGGAATATGTAGAAAACACTGCATAAAATAATCATATAAACAGTCAAATTAACATATAAAAGAATCAGATCTAAAGCGGATACAGTTATATATATGCTTATTTTGGCCAAACATCATTGCTTTTTCCAAAGTGATCTACTTTCTAATACACTCCTAGTTAAGCCCATACTAATGGCCATCCTATTACAATCTTCTGGTACATACTGGGCCCTTATGTCCACTCACCTGAACACAGGCTAGGCCAACGTTTGTAGTGTCAGTGGCTGAACATGTGTTAAATGTCTAACATATGTATACACCAGCAAAATGAGTGTTTATGACTATGAAAATATGCCTGTCTATACCATTCCAATATTAGAGAGTGCCTATCCTAGGGTTATCCTAACCCTAACCCTATCCTACCTTTAACTTTCTTTCAGGGTGGGAGAAATGGATAGTTTTCAACCATGGAGTTTAATAACCAATTTCTATCTATTTGAAATGATTGAAACAGCTGCCTATTCATGGCCATTCATTTCCATATGACCCCATTTGGCTGAGCACGTTTTCAAAAAAGAATTAAAATATGTAATCAAAATACGTCTATTTTTCAATACAAATGACAATATGTGTTTTAACAGCACGGGACAGGATAAAACAGTCATGCTTTCACAACATGCTCAAATGTATTCAAAGATATGATGACTGGATTTATGAAATCATACCCACTGGCATGAGCTTAAAGATATTGAGCTACCCAGCAGTCCTTTGGTGTTTAAGATGTAGAATCTGGACAGTGCAGATGACTGCATGGGATTTAATTAAGGGTGGTCTGGTTTTTATCACACTGCTTTTTCACACACACACTCACACACACACACACACACACACACCATTGCCTTCTCTTACTTATGGAAGGAACAGTACCACACACACACACCATGAAATATGATTCTGCACATTTAGAGGGTGAGCGAGTGAGGTGTGTATGTGAGGCAGTGTTAGTGTGAGAGGTGTGTGTGTGTGGTGGGGGGGGGGGATCAGTCATCTGTGTGAAATATTTGTCACCTGCATTTGATGCATCTTAATCTGTTTAAGGAGCTGCAGTGGAGGCCTGAGAGACTCTAATATGCTCCCCTGTGCCTCTCCAAGGCAATCAAACAGCATCACACTTACTCCAGATAAACAGGACCTGTCAGTGCACACACACACACACACACACACACACACACACACACCTCAGCCTCCCACCACACACCACACTACCTCAATACTACCAGCGCTCACGACCCCACTACTCTGCAATACTTAGCCAGAGTGTGTCAGACCCACAGGACAAGGTGTCGTGTTCAAATGCATTTAGTCAGGAAGTGTGTAACATCAAATGCATTCAGTCAGGAAGTGTGTAACATCAAATGCATTCAGTCAGGAAGTGTGTAACATCAAATGCATTCAGTCAGGAAGTGTGTAACATCAAATGCATTCCTACAGAACCGTTCAGTGAAGAAGGTTTAGTTCCGAATGCAATCCATGACTGTAATTACCTGTAGATCGAACTGCACACAGAGTTTACACACCAGCAGCGTATTTCAACAAACATGAACACGGACTTGCAGTTTTGTCCACTGGAGTTAAATCCTGAGTACCTGCTCCTCTTCCTCTCCTCTTCCCTAATGCTCCTTCTCCTCCTCTCCTCTTCCCTAATGCTCTTCTTCCTCTCCTCCTCCTCTCCTCTTCCTCTCCTCCTCCCTAATGCTCCTCCTCCTCCTCTCCTCCTCCCTAATGCTCCTTCTCCTCCTCTCCTCTTCCCTAATGCTCCTCTTCCTCTCCTCCTCCTCTCCTCTTCCTCTCCTCCTCCCTAATGCTCCT
>PYXC01000907.1:0-15000 GCA_015244755.2 Tenualosa ilisha
GCTGTTCATCAGCTGAGACTTGGATGAAGACACAGAGCCCAACCTGAGGAAAGCCACCATTGGAGTTTCTAATCTGAAGACTGACTGGCTTTTACTTGTGACTTCACCTTGGCTACTTCTCATCTTCCAGCTCTTCTTGATTTGCTGAAATGTCCAGAGAGGGAATTTAACCTCCTTGGTGAAGGGGTTGGGGACAAGCAGAGGCAGGGCATACTGACACTGTGAGAGCTTCGTCACTATGAGCTGCTTCAGGAATTGATCCGCACAGTGGAACACTGCCATCTGGATGTCCATTGGATGGATCTGGGCTGGTTTGCTTGCTCTAGCTGTGTTCTTGTTCTTGAAAATGGCTGCATGGACGTCACTGACATCACTCTTTTCATCTTTCTCCTGGAAGACTATAGAGCTGTCTAACATTGTTTCCTCTCTGAGTGATGTGTATCTGGTACTGTAATTAGTTGTTAACAGCTTTTGCAGAAACAAATTTGCCAATTCTTTCTCTGTACTTGATTCCTGGTGAAGCATTGAGTATGAGGTTATTTTAAGCACATCTGAAGTAGTGAGTCTTTCTCTAAAGTCAAGGTCAAGTCTGATGAAGAGGTTTGTAATGTCTGTTGATGGGACTCCACAGCACACCTCTTCAACCTCTGATCTGATCTGATCTGTTGACAGGTGAGTGCTGATGTTTGCATCACTGTGTTGATCTGTAACATAAAAAGCAGCAACATGACACTAAGCATTTGCTTGGACTCAATTATAATCCAGGTGTTTACAGGAAGGAAGATTGCAAGAAGTAACTGTTTTACAGACACTTGCCTAGAACAGCAGCACGAATGGGACAGTTATAATTTGGGTACAGTTTTGACTCCCTTGAATTCTCAGGTCATGCTCAACATACTATGATTAAACTCATTGATCTGGGTTTCTTTTGACATTCCAGTGGCACCTCTTGGGCTGAGTCTCATGAGAGATTGAGAGATTCTTACAGGTTGTATAAATTAAATTCATCATTTTCATTCACTCAATAACTAAAGCTAACAGTAGGAGCAAAGAAACTGAAACCATTTCTTTGTCCCCACTGTTTAAGTTTAACTGCTGCTATGTTGGACCAAATGTTCTCATTCTTTTTCCGTCTGACAGCACTCAGTTGAAAATTTAGTTTTCAAGGTTTTCTGTGCTGAATTTTTTTGTGTTGGGTCTGTGTCCACTGTTATAACACTGTTAACTGTATAAACTGGGAATATCATTGGAGAAATTGAGATGAAGCTGCCAATCTTCAATCAAAATGGAAACATCCTTCAGCCTCAATGACAACCCAGCCCACCAGGCTGATTCATAGTACCTGAGGACTTAAAGGGGATCTCCGTCATTTTCAACATACGCCTCTATTGCCCAAGTTCTCTGAGGATTGTCAGTACCGAAGATGCGAGAATTTTTGGTCCAACATAATCAGCAGAATTTTACTTTGTGTATTTAGCATTTAATATGCTCAGAGTGCCACTCAAAAAGCTGTAGAACATCACCAGGCACCTTACAACACAGCACTGTAGCGTGTATGTCCCCAACTGAATAAAACAGTGGGATTCAGCCTTCGCTTCAGCCTGATCTAGAATATGTGATGAAATGCTGCTTTGAAAAGAGAGGTATATTCAGATCGTGGCTTGTGGCTTTGAAAAGTGGTAAATTCAGACTTCTTACTCGTGCCACTGGATGTTGGTGGGTTTGATACCTCATGTCCTCTTCTGCTGGCATCTTCAGATCTGGGAGCTTTGGGGTTGATCTGTCCTGCTAAATCCTCATTCTCCCACACACATTCACACACACAGACACACACACTTCAGTCTTTAGCATAAATCTGTCTGTAGTTATACATTCTTTAGGGTACATTTTTATGTAGTTATTGTCTTTAGGCAAATATACAGTACGTTCTTTATACGTTCTCTGTACGTTAAACTTTACTGTACCTTCTTTCTACACGCTCTGTATATTAAACTACTGTACATTCCTGTGATAAATGTTCAATCTTCTATTCTATTCTATTCTGTGATAAATGTTCAATCTTCTATTCTATCTTCTTCCTCCTTGGATCTGTCCCACCTCTGTCCTACTCCTTCCTTCATCCTCAGTTCACTCCCTTCATCTTCAGTTCTCTTATCTCCAGTTCTCCTCCCTCTCTCACCCTTAGTTTTCCTCAGTTCTCCTTTGTCACCTTCCATTCACTTCTTCACCAGTTTTTCTCCCTGAGCCTCAGGTCCATTTTGATCCTTAGTTCTCTCTCTCTCTATCGCTCATAGTTGTTCTCCCCCACCCTCAGTCCGTTTGCTCTTTCACCTCATGTTGAGTTCCTCTCCCAGAATCTTCTGTGACCTGTAGGCGTATGACTCCAGAGATGGCTCCAGTGAATTCAGTCACAGGAGTGGATTGCACTTGTGAAGAGTATCTCATCTCTTCATCTTGATCAGCTTGGACATTACTATCCATGTACTCTTTTAGTGTAGCAAAGCCTACACGGAGGTTTAGAAAAGCAAAGACTAAACAGATGTTTACAACATGGTGTAATGCAGCTTTGATTGGGGCCTGAAAATGCTCAGTGGTGATCTAAAGAGTAACAAAACTAACATGCATCCATAGAATCTCTCTGTTAGAATGTGGCCTTCTAAAGGGATATTCTGGCACATTTTAACCCGCATTCCTGTTGTCCAATTCAATTTAATTCAATTCAGTTTTATTTAAACAGCACCTTTTACAATAGTATTGTCTCGTGGCGCTTCACAGAAGGAGCACCCAAGAGCAACAGGGGCAAGGAAAAACTCCCTTATGTTCAGTTAATCTAGGAAGAAACCTTGGGCAGATCCACGACTCAAGGGGCTAACCCAACTGCCAGGGGTCATGGAGAAAAATTACAATCAGTAGTAACCATGACAGACTATAAGTTGCCTATGGTTTTAGCTAAGGTTCATAATAGTTCATAATAGAGTATTATCCCACTTTACATTACATGGTAGTCAGTCTATAGGTGGTTATCAGATGTCAATGTCCCAGTGTGCTGTCAGTAGGAAGGGTTAGAACAAGAAGACTTTGTACAACAGATAGAAATTGTGAGCTAACTGATAAGGGCAGAAGGAAAATGAAACTGAGCTGTGAATCTGCTCTTCGGTCAAATGAAATGTTGTCAAATTTGTATGTTTTTCTTCCTACCAGCAACACATCATGTTAAACAACAGGAATGTGTTGGAGTATCACTTTGAGAAGATGAGATACGAGTGTCTATTGCAGAGACCTTCTCTGACTCTTCTTTTAGGCAGGTAATATACTCGTACCAGTATCGCTGAGAGGTAGACTTGGAGGAAGTTCATGTGCTCGAGTAGTCGCACCAGTATCGCTCAGAAGTAGACTTGGAGGAAGTTCAGGTGCTCGAGTAGTCGTACCAGTATCACTCAGAAGTAGACTTGGAGGAAGTTCAGGTGCTCGAGTAGTCGTACCAGTATCACTCAGAAGTAGACTTGGAGGAACTTCATGTGCTTTCACGCTGGCGTGATCACACTCCAGAGCTTTGGAGCCAGTCTCTCCTGCTGTGTGTTCACTTTTCTTGACACACAACACAAAAAACACACATTTTGCCGTTTTCATTATGCAGCATACCATTGTGTTTAGTGTAGACATGTAAGCTGGCAGTAAATTGGAAACCTGAAGTAATCTATTGACTGAATCTCAATGTCTCCCCTAAGCTCTAAGCCCTGAATCCTCAAAGACTTAGGTGGCAACTTGGCTTCTTGATTGGCTCATTCATGCCAGTTATGTAATGCCAGTTTAGCAGGGATTAGGGGTTAGAGGGTAGGGAGAACCTTACGGTTCAGCCTTTTTAGCCCCATCTTCACCTTCATCAGTCCTTCTGTTTGCTCAGAGAGCTGGAGGCTGATGGTTCCTGGACTGATGGTTCCTAAGGTGACCTCTGTGCACTCAGGCAGGTTCCTGTCAGCTTGGATATTGGTTCTGTTCAGTTTGTGTTCACCTTCCTGAAAGAAATCAATACACATATTAATGAGCACACATATATATACAGTGTTTTAATTCAGCATTACCAAAAATGCACATATTAATGAACACACATATATACTGTGTTTTAATTCAGCATTACCAGAACGCACATTAATAAGAGTTTGGTTCCAAAATGCTATAAATCCATTTTGAAAATATTTAAAAGTCATGTTTTTAATTCTGTATTTCACTTAACATTAATCAGATTTCAACTGTGTTGATTTTTAAATAAGTCAAGTAAAAGTAACCCAACTGTAGATTAACTGACATACCTGAAAAAGAAAATGAAAATGAAAAAAATTCTTTAAATTTCTTAAAATTCCTGAAATTGGTCGTGTCCAGATGAGGATTGTTTTGAGTTGTTGCTGTTGACTTTCTTTTACTCTTATTCAGGCAACATAGTAATCAAGCTAACCTTGCTAACCTAGCTAACCTTGCTAACCTAGCTATTTTCTAGTAGTCTGGGAAGATGTGGGTTAAATTCTCGTCTGTTTTAAAACTCATTGCCAGTAGGGACAAATAGTCTGAATCTTACTTACAGATACTTTATTCATCCTGTGGGAAGTTTAGACAATGCACACATAGTGTAAGACTACTGTGACACTGTGGTTCTAAACAAACTTTTGGTCACTTTTCCTCCTCCTGCTCTCTACCTGTACATTTCAGTCAGCGTGCTCACCCTTTGCCCCGTGGCAGTTTCGTCTGATGTTGCCTCAGCGTTTCTCTCTTCCACGTCTGGCGTTTCATTCAGCGTGCTCACAGTGTGTCTTTGTCCCGTGCAGTTTCATCAAATGTTGCCTCAGCATTGGTTTCTTCCATGTCTGACACATATCAGTCAAGAAGTTTGGACAGAAGTATTGTATGAGTTAGTATGTTTCTTCAGCAGTTGGGACTGACTTACATCACCAAGATCACATGGGGCACCATGACTGGTTTCTTACCTTCATTTTTGATAAAGTGTAAGAGTTTTCGTGCGGCAATAAGTGGAATAACATCTTTTATGTCCTCTATGGAAATAAACTGGAGGTCACTGACTGTTCTCACACCAATATCTTTCAGATGTGTTATGAGTTTGGTGTAAGTCTCCTCCTGAAGTGTGTCCAGCACTCCCCTGATGATGCTCTGCCATGACTCCATGTCTGCTCATTTACCTGTATCCCATACACAACACGTGACTACAGTATTCCTCAAAACACAGAACACACCTCTCTCTGTCGCTCTCTCCCTCGTTCTCTGGCATACATGTGCGTGCACACACACACACACACACACACACTGACCAGGATACAGTCTATACAGATGCTATAATGCAGCTTTTATATTTATATGCTACTGCTTGTTAATCTTAAAGTATGAAAGTACTGAGCATGCAATTGCATACGGTACATGATGGGTTTTAGAAATAGTTTCAATCATTTCAATGCAACACATATGATACAAACCCATGTGATATCAACCCAACTGATGTGCAGTTCTAGTTGGTTGAAAAGCAGTTCAGTACTGTTAGTGTAGACTGAGAGAATTAGCTCACTAGCTAAACTGATGTAGGCTAAAAAGAATTAGCTGATAAACTAAATGAATGTAAGATAAAGGAATTAGCTCATACCTGGGTAGGCTGTAGACTCTCCTCTCTGGGCACGTCTCTGTGTATACTAAAGCTACAGGTGAGAGACATGGCTTATATAGCGTCTGTGTGTGTGTGGTGTGTGTGTATGTTTTGGGCTTGCTGAGACAAAATGACCTCTGAGGTAAACAGAGGTGTTGGATGCCCACTACTGGTCACTCAGAAGGGGTCTGTGTTCCTTGAAACCACATGACCTACAGGCAGACAGCGGTATGATTGAGGAGAGCAGCTGGAGACATTCTTAATGCGGGCCGAGGTCTCAGTTTACATGATTCAGCAGTCAGCACACACACCACACATCTTGCCAAGTGTGTGAGATTCCACACAGCGTCCTCTTCACTGCAGCATGCACTGCACTTTTACTTTCATTTGGAAGAGGCTGGGTCACTCTCAGGGTACATGTGCTGTTATTATCACTCTCAGTGTACATGTGCTGTTATTATCACTCTCAGTGTACATGTGCTGTTATTGTCACTCTCAGTGTACATGTGCTGGTATTGTCACTCTCAGTGTACATGTGCTGTTATTATCACTCTTAGGGTACATGTGCTCTTATTGTCACTCTCAGTGTACATGTGCTCTTATTGTCACTCTCAGTGTACATGTGCTGTTATTGTCACTCTCAGTGTACATGTGCTCTTATTGTCACTCTCAGTGTACATGTGCTCTTATTGTCACTCTCAGTGTACATGTGCTGTTATTATCACTCTCAGTGTACATGTGCTGTTATTGGCACTCTCAGTGTACATGTGCTGGTATTATCACTCTCAGTGTACATGTGCTCTTATTATCACTCTCAGTGTACATGTGCTCTTATTGTCACTCTCAGTGTACATGTGCTGTTATTATCACTCTCAGTGTACATGTGCTCTTTATTTCACTCTCAGTGTATATGTGCTCTTATTGTCACTCTCAGTGTACATGTGCTGTTATTATCACTCTCAGTGTACATGTGCTGGTATTATCACTCTCAGTGTACATGTGCTGGTATTATCACTCTCAGTGTACATGTGCTCTTATTGTCACTCTCAGTGTACATGTGCTGTTGAAAATATGTTTTAATTAGCTTCCTTAGAGTACAGTCAAACATGATCTGAAACACAGTATGAGTCAAAGATCTTAAAAAGTAACTGCACCCCAAAATACATTTTTTGAGCTGCTGACTGAATTAAATTATTTATACATGGTGAAACACACTAACACCAGGATTCATTTAGAAAAAAAACAAACCAAATAAACACTGTCTCGCGTTTTCAAACTGCAAGTGTTTGTAATGTTACTTAGGAGCATCAGGGGCAGCTGACCTGCATTGAGCCATTTAACCATCAAAGAGACTCTGAAGCTGGTGAAGTGGCCTACATATAGCAGAAAAGGTTGCCTGGTGTGCCTTTAAACTGGAGTGTAGTGGGAAAACAATGATGCATTGACTCTGCTTCATACGGATGATGAATTGTTGGACAATTAAGAATGATGTTCTCAACAGGACTTTTCCTGTCCATTGTTGAAGCTAGAAGACCTTTGTGTTCTTTTAAGAACTTGAACTCAGATTGTTATATTGACAGCAACACTGGATGGTGAGTCAGACCCATGGATTCCCTGAACTAGAAACCCCCATACTGGACCAAAGACCCTGCAACACAACCCTCCTTGAACAATGCATATGCTGTCTCACTGGACACAGATAAGCCCGCACACCAACACTGACATATTATACATCTTACATACCCGGGTAAAGGACTATTTCTTTTTCTTTTAAACATTTTATTTGAAACTTTGCTTTTATGTGATACTTTTAAGAGCTTGTATCTTATTTTTTATTATTATTATTTATTTATTCCTGGATATTTCATGCGCAGGATGAGGAGCGCTGACCTCCCCACTTCTGCACTCACCACCTTCTACAGGGGTGCAGCATCCTTGCCAGCAGCCTCTATGTCTGGCATGGCAGCTGCTCAGCTGTGGACAAGAAGGCACTACAGAGGGTGGTGAGGACTGCACAAAAGATCATCAGATCACCCCAACCAGCCATTCAGGACTTCTACACATCACACTGTTCCAAGAGCCATCAACATCATCAAGGACACTACTCATCACACATCCAGCACACAAACTGTTCTCCCTCCTACCATCTGCCTACCAAGTGGTACCTATTGCCCATGGAAGAGGACAGCAGGAAAAGTAGCTCATGATCATATTTTGTTGAGTCTGAATTGGTACGGTGGAGGCTGCATTAGACATGTAGCACAAAGCAAATATGCTGGGGTTTTACAAAGTCTAAGACAGAAAATGCTAAAATGCTAATACAGTTTCATTTATATTGAAACCCAACTAATTGACTCACTCTTACAGAAACAGAGGCACCAATTCAGCCTTTCGTACCTTTCAATATAGCGACGCCTGTTTTTTATTAGTCTACCCTTATTCACGGGGTGAGAGTGCCAGGCGTTATAGGCTAAGGGCCTTTTGCCTGATCGTCATCACGCCAATCTCAGGGATGAGTCTAATGCAAATGAATTAGAAAGATATAGAAACAAGCAAGTTATCCCCACTGCAGTGATACGCAATATATCAGCCTTTCTAAATGTTTCAATATTCCACAATTTTAATGTCTGTACTGAACAATGAGAACTAATGTTAGGCCTAGTAACCAGAACCTACTCGCTTTCTGACTCTGCCGGCTGGTTTTCACTTGGCCAGTGCCGGGCATCGCTACTGAAATATTTTAAAATATTAGGCAACCACAACACAACAATATAGCTTCCATCTTCAGTCCGCCTCCAGAAATCTTCCATCTGACCAAAGGCCTAAAGTCAGCCTGCTGATCTTTCCCTGCGGATGCTGCTAGTTTACCTGTGGACAAAGTCCACCTGCTGCTCCACCAAATCCAATCGTCTTCCAGCTCCTTTCAGCTTCAGGAGCAGCTGGTGGTCCACCCTGTTTTTCCCCCACTGTGTTTTGGGGGGAAATTTGAATAACAGCGTTGCTCTTTCCACAACTGTTGCTTCACTAAGGCTACAGTAATCTAGGTTCACTGATATCTAAATAACGGGGACTTCTTCGTACACATAAGTCAGATATCTTAATATTTTACCAAAATGCTAGCTTTAAAATGCAAAGATTTGGAGATTATGGTGTGTTATTAGGAGAAATAGGATACTTAGTGATTGCAGGTAGGTTATCTGACATCGGATAACTGTTAGATAGTCTTTCCTCTATAATGCAATGTATTATATTTTGGTGTTGTGTAGGCTCAATGTGTGCAGCACGCTGTCATATATGATTTGGTGATGAGCCAGAGACAGATAATCACCAAATTCTATATGACAGCGTGCTGCACACATTAGGCCTGCACACTGAGATTGTGTTGATTTAGATAAGGGCCGAAAAGAAAATCCGACTGCGAAGAGAAGCGATTGAAACTGAAACAGTGTCGGTAACAAGCCCAGAGTTGGTGATTCGGACTGAAAAGAGAAGCGATTGAAACTGAAACAGTGTAGGTAACAAGCCCAGAGTTGGTGATTCGGACTGAAAAGAGAAGCGATTGAAATTGAAACAGTGTAGGTAACAAGCCCAGAGTTGGTGATTCGGACTGAAAAGAGAAGCGATAGAAACTGAAACAGTGTAGGTAACAGGCCCAATTGGTTATTGTCAATTTCTCAATGTAAATCTACAATCTGAGCTTTTGAACCTGTGTGTCATCATCAGCGTGTCTGTGGGACTAACCACCTCTGCAGGAGTCCTCAAGAAGGTCGCACACAATATGGATCACGGTCACTACATTCATCAGTCAGATAAAAAGTGAACAGGTGAAAAGTCAGCAGATTGAAGGCGATTTCAGATGCTTTGACACAGCACACGTCCTCCTGTCAAACTTGACGTTTTTAGGTTAATTCCCTGGTGGTTTGGTTCATGCTTTATGCCACTGACTGACAAAGATTCCCAAAAAGTTCCCCTTTTTTCAGACATAACGTTGACTGTCACAGCTACTTCCCCCCCTAAATATTACAAGCCAAATTCATATTTGCTATATCCAATCTTAAAGTCATCACATTCACAATAAATGTTGGCTGATGCCAGCTTCTTCTGGACAATCCAGAGAGCAAGTTTACTCTGACACTCTACCCCTTTCAAGTCCAGAGAGCAAGTTTACTCTGACACTCTACCCCTTTCAAGTCCAGAGAGCAAGTTTACTCTGACACTCTACCCCTTTCAAGTCGTCTAATGAGGGCCGGCACACCAGAGGTGCAGGCTGTGGTCTTTGGAAGCAACTGTAGACTGTATGAGCCACTTTATCTGAAATTCATGAATATTTCTCTCAGTGTTCGCCTCCAACAGAATTCAATCAATCTTCAGTCACAGCTAATTTGTAATGAAATATTGTAATGAAATCTTGAATTTTTAAGGATAGTTTGGTAAGACAGTGGTTCAATCAATCAAACTCATTGAGTGGAAGCATGTAGCGATGGTGTCAATGTAATGTTAGAAACGTGTTTAAAAACAGTAGGACATGAATGGCCTGTAGGGCACAGCGGTACGCCACCATCCACCTTAGGGCTCCCCTCACCACCCAGGATCACAGATGTGATAGATTTATAGTTTGCTTACCTGTTTTTTTACCACTGCACCCCAGTAAACAGTCAGATTTGCTCCAAACTGGAGCTTAATCACAACTGAACCACAGCACAGATTGTGTGGACATTAGGCTAGATGTAAATGTTCTTTTGTTGGTCTTGCACTAAGGATGGCAGGTGTAGTATGGACTTGATGGCACCATCCAGCAAATGAGTGCAACCACAATAGATATTCATTAGTTTAATCAAATGTTGTTAAGTTGACAAATATTGTCTTTTATTTTTAGCCTAACAGCGTAACACCCCTAGGGTCATAGGTCAGAATAGTGTAACACCCATAGGGTTATAGGTCAGAATAGTGTAACACCCATAGGGTTATAGGTCAGAATAGTGTAACACCCATAGGGTTATAGGTCATAATAGTGCAACACCCATAGGGTCATAGGTCAGAATAGTGTAACACCCATAGGGTCATAGGTCAGAATAGTGTTTTGGGCTTTCCCGCTGGTGTAAGTGTGTCATGCTGTCATAGGTATAATAATAATCTCTCCCCTGAGCACTCCTTGTAACTTTGTGATGGGCAACAATTATCATTATGTTAGTAGTGGGCTACAAGTTTACAGCTGTGGCTCATTTCATGCGTGATAAATGATGGTGCATGCCTACTTAAATAAAGCGTCTTATTGCAGATATAAATGATGGTGCATGCCTACTTAAATAAAGCGTCTTATTGCAGATATAAATGATGGCGCATGCCTACTTAAATAAAGTGTCTTACTGCAGATATAAATGATGGTGCATGCCTACTTAAATAAAGCGTCTTATTGCAGATATAAATGATGGTGCATGCCTACTTAAATAAAGCGTCTTATTGCAGATATAAATGATGGTGCATGCCTACTTAAATAAAGCGTCTTATTGCAGATATAAATGATGGTGCATGCCTACTTAAATAAAGCGTCTTATTGCAGATATAAATGATGGTGCATGCCTACTTAAATAAAGCGTCTTACTGCAGATATAAATGATGGTGCATGCCTACTTAAATAAAGTGTCTTACTGCAGATATAAATGATGGTGCATGCCTACTTAAATAAAGTGTCTTACTGCAGATATTTCACATCATTATTATCCAGCTCAATACAAGTCTGGAACATCGAGCTGAAAAAGTCCTTTAATGTAAACATATATAGGGGAAAATATCTCAGTCTTGAAGTTACTCTAACATATCAACTTTTTTTTCTTAGCAACATGTCACTGACAAGAGTTATACTGTTGAAGACAGTGCAGGGGGGCCGGGGGTTATTGAGATGGTCTCAGAGTGAAGGATTGCTGGCCAGAAAAACACAAACACACAATGCCCTGAGCTGACAACACACACACACACCACTAAAACACACAATGCCCTGAGCTGACAACACACACACACACCACTAAAACACACACACACCACTAAAACACACAATGCCCTGAGCTAAAAAAAACACACACACACACCACTAAAACACACACACACCACTAAAACACATAATGCCCTGAGCTGAAACACACACACACCACTAAAACACACAATGCCATGAGCTGAAACATTTACATTTACATTTAGGCATTTAGCAGACACTTTTATCCAAAGCGACTTACAACTTTTGTCATCTATCAATTGTTCAGGGCCAGTCTCCCCTAGAACAACTTAGGGTTAAGTGCCTTGCTCAAGGGCACAACGGTGGTAGCTGGGATTCGAACCCCATCTTCTTCAGGCTACTTGCACGCTAGCCAGGTTCCTTAACCACTACACTACCACCGCCCTGAAACACACACACACTACTAGGATAGTCGTAATAAAAATAGTCATATTTAGCCAGGGAATATTGCAGGATAGTTGTAATAGAAATAGTCATATTTAGCCTGGGAATATTGCAGGATAGTCATAATAAAGGTTTGAATAGATGGAATGTGAAAAATCAAAGATGAATTGGTTTGTAAGAAGTTGGTTTCATGTTATATTCTTGGGTAGTCTTGTTACCAGGTCATGTTTAACCGGGTAACATGCGAGAACATACCAAGTAAAGGTTAGAGTGGTAAAGTGGAAGAAAAGTTCAACTACTTGGTAAGACGTTGGTAACACTATAGAAAGATTCCAGACTTGTACAGCACAGCTTCATCTCATTTGCTTTGAATGGAGTCATCTGTACCCTACTAAAACTATAGAGATGGAGTCATCTGTACCCTACTAAAACTATAGAGATGGAGTCATCTGTACCCTACTAAAACTATAGAGATGGAGTCATCTGTACCTTACTAGAACTATAGAGATGGAGTCATGTGTACCTGCTAAAACTATAGAGATGGAGTCATGTGTACCCTACTAAAACTATAGAGATGGAGTCATGTGTACCCTACTAAAACTATAGAGATGGAGTCATGTGTACCTGCTAAAACTATAGAGATGGAGTCATCTGTACCCTACTAAAACTATAGAGATGGAGTCATGTGTACCCTACTAAAACTATAGAGATGGAGTCATGTGTACCTGCTAAAACTATAGAGATCACACAGTAAAGGCTGTGGTTTGGATGGCAAAGGCGACGTTACCAAGTTTCATTACTTTGTAAGACGTCGGTAATAGAAAGGGAACAATCCAGTTTGTTTAACCTGGTAACACTGCAGAAAATACATAGTAGAAGTTAGAACAGACAAAATGCAAAAGTGAACAGTCTTAGTTTAATTCTTTAGTAAGAGGACAAAATGCAAAAGTGAACAGTCTTAGTTTAATTCTTTAGTAAGAAGTTGGTAATATCGTGAAACGAATTCAGACTTCCTTTTACAGTACAGTTTCATCTTAGTTACCAGGAAAATAGTGATGTTTAACCTGTATGTACTGTTGCTTTCCCCACCTGGTAGAATTCGACTGGATGTAAAACTGACAGTAAATATTTGGTAAGAGCCGGGTTATACCACAGAAAGAGACATGACTTGTTTTTACAGTAGAGTTTCATCTCAGTTCCCAGGAAAATAGTGATGTTTAACCTGGTAATGTTGCTGGATGTGACGGTCACTCGCCACAGCAGATGTGCAGAAAGAAATGCTCAGGTTGGTTGTATTCCTGGAAGACATTCCTGCCATTCCGCAGTGGTGATGAATGGGAACCATGTGATCCTCTTAATGGGGGAGTGGGGGGGTTGCCAGTGCCAGAGGGATTCCTGGTGCCCATCTGCTGGGGGAGGGATATATATATATCCCCTATCCCTCCCCCATATATATTTGTGTATATATATATATATATATATATAATAGGGATCAATAGGCTAGACTTTTAAAGTGTTTGTAATAGATAGACAGAATAGATAGATAGTTAATTAGATAGACAGAGAGAGTGAGATAGGCCTTTCAACATTAACAAAGTACATGTCACAGAAATAACAGGTCACAGTGTGTGTCTGCAAATGTGAACTTGGAGTGGGAAAGGTTCATGTTCCTTTTTCAGCCATATTGAGCTGACTGGACCACTAGGTGGTGGTGTTGTCTGCTGGTCCAGTCTGAGGGAGTAGGGAGCGTACTGATGTTCAAGAAGCACTATGTAACTTTTTCCAAATTTTTCCAAATGAATCTGGACGGCATGTAGTCATATGAAACCAAATGAATCTGGACGGCATGTAGTCATATGAAACCAAATGAATCTGGACGGCATGTAGTCATATGAAACCAAATGAATCTGGACGGCATGTAGTCATATGAAACCAAATGAATCTGGACGGCATGTAGTCATATGAAACCAAATGAATCTGGACGGCATGTAGTCATATGAAACAAAACTGTTATTCCTGCCAGGCATCCCAGATATGCAATGTGAAGTTAGGAAGACAGAAGGAAGGAAACAGCATACTTTTCTCTTCTTCCACACTCTCTGTTCTCTCCTCCACCCTCACTTCATCTGCAAATAGCTGCTTACAGCAGTGCTTGCTGTGTTTCACATAGAAAATGAATTAAATCCAGTCACTTCAAGGAAGAAAAAAATCCACACTGTTAGACTCTTAATATGAAGGAGCACACTGTTAGACTCTTAATATGAAGGAGCACACTGTTAGACTCTTAATATGAAGGAGCACACTGTTAGTATGAAGGAGCACACTGTTGCCCTCCGCCTAAACTTTTCCCCAAAGGCTCCCGCCATCACCCGCACAGAGAACTGACGAACATTTCCCGACACGTACTTACGTACTTACACCCCTGCACGCATCACCCGGTATGTTCCCAGCGCGTGATACCGGTTTAGCGCATTGGCGAACGCATTCATATTTCACAGTTACGTAGCATTGCACATATTGCTGTACTCACCAGTTTTCCTCCCCGGCATCTTGGCGAGCCGCGAGCTACCCGCCGGCTCGGCTCCATTAAACATTTCCACCACGCGCACCTGCATTCCCCACGCAATGGCACCAACACTGACTGCATACACTTCCTGGTTTGGTGTCCCCCTCTGTGTTCCCTTGGGAAACCACTGTCGGGGTTGCAAACTTTTTGTATTGGTTTTGTGATGACATGTATGTTGATTGTGGTTTAGGGGCATAAACTGGTTTTAAGGAAAGAAATTATATATTTTTGATAACAGAAAATGTTGGTTATAATATTAGGATTTTGTGACATTTTGTTTCATTGTGATTTCTGTCTTTATTTTGTTAATTAGTTTATGCGCTGTTCTCCCGCCATTTTGCAATGACGTAAGTAATTACAAGTCATTGATTCCCCACTGATACTTGAACTATTCAT
>PYXC01000907.1:20000-32500 GCA_015244755.2 Tenualosa ilisha
ATGTCTCTGTCATTGTTGTGTTATGTCTCTGTCATTGTTGTGTTATGTCTCTGTCATTGTTGTGTTATGTTTCTGTGTTGAGTTTGTTCACGTTTGCGTAGCACAATTTACCAAATTGCTTTGAGTGGAATTATCTACCTGTTGACCATAAATTCCTTTGTCATTACTGTTAAAAGAGACACTGCTGATTTCAACAACCTCTTTGAAAAAATATATACAAAAAAATGTAACTATTTACAAGGTTTCTGGGGGGTCAGTTTATGTTTTGTTAACAAGCAAATTTCTCATGACTGCCTACAAAGTGCTGTCTGCTGACGAAGCACTGAATTTAAAACATAACTGAAAGACAGCCACAGTGCAATCAGGAAGTCAAAAAGGTTTCTTAAGTTATTTACAGTCTATATAGTGGACTAGCATGTTGCTAAAGTACCTACAGAGGGATGCTGAAATACACGGCAAACAAAACAAAGCGAGTGGACTAAATTGACCAATCACAACCCATCCAGTATGTGTAAGTGAGGAGGGCGCTGGCGGGTACGTCTGCATGATTCATTTGTGTTCAAAATAAATGGCTTATTATAATGAAATAACTTTATATGTTTATATATTTTATTAATCAGATGCATGACATTGACAGCGCTACTAACTATAGTTAGCATCTAACTAGCAGAGACACGTGGGATGAATTCCACACTCTTTGCTGTAGTCCAGTCTGGCTTCCTGATAGCAAATGTGCAGTAACAGTCAAATATCTGAGATATAATGTGTCTGAAGATCACACAGACACGCTTACCATGTCGTTTTTATTGACGATCAATAAATGTGGAAACTCTCCAGCTGTTAATTAACCATCGGCAGAGTTAGCTTAGGTTAGCAGAGCTAGGTTAGGTTAGCAGAGTTAGCTTAGGTTAGCAGAACTAGGTTAGGTTAGCAGAGTTAGGTTGTTGATGCGTCCAAAACGTTTTTTATTTTCTCATAGCATTTTTTCCTTGGGAGCAGAACTTTCAAAATGCTAATACACACAGCCCCTTTCAGCTATAGGACCTAGTGCTACACACAGCCCCTTTCAGCTATAGGACCTAGTGCTACACACAGCCCCTTTCAGCTATAGGACCTAGTGCTACACACAGCCCCTTTCAGCTATAGGACCTAGTGCTACACACAGCCCCTTTCAGCTATAGGACCTAGTGCTACACACAGCCCCTTTCAGCTATAGGACCTAGTGCTACACACAGCCCCTGTCAGCTATAGGACCTAGTGCTACACACAGCCCCTTTCAGCTATAGGACCTAGTGCTACACACAGCCCCTTTCAGCTATAGGACCTAGTGATACACACAGCCCCTTTCAGCTATAGGACCTAGTGCTACACACAGCCCCTTTCAGCTATAGGACCTAGTGATACACACAGCCCCTTTCAGCTATAGGACCTAGTGCTACACACAGGCCCTTTTAGCTATAGGACCTAGCAGTACACAACAATATTGGTATTTTCACAGTGAATTCAATGTTGTTAGCTGAATGTGAGTTTGAGAGTGTGTGTGTGTGTGTTATTTAAGATGATAAACTACACACAACTAGGATTAGTGTGCTTAAGAATAGAGGAGTCTGTTATTTCTTGTGTGTGTGTGTGTGTGTGTGTGTGTGTGTGTGTGAGCGTGTGTGTGTGTGTGTGCGTGAGTGTGTGTGTGTGTATGTGTATGTGTGAGTGTGTATCTGTGTTGTCTTGTTATTGCTTGTGTGTGTGTGTGAGAGTGTGAGTGTGTGTGTGTGTGTGTGTGTGTGTGTGTGTGTGTGTGTGTGTGTATCTGTGTTGTCTTGTTATTGCTTGTGTGTGTGTGTGTGTGTGTGTGTGTGTGTGTGTGTGTGTGTGCATCTATGTTGTCTTGTCAGAGTCGGCAGAGAGGGGATCAATGGGCCATTTACTTTGTTTAGCTAAATGATCGTCATGGAGACAGACGGCAGCATTCCATCTTGGGTCCTCTAGGGACAGCTCTCTAATGGGGCTGAATCACACAACTGCACACACACACACACACACACACACACACACACCACTATCACACAAAGGTGCCTTCCACACACACACACACACACACACACACACACACACACACACACACACACACACACACACACACACACACACTCGCCCTCTCTCTGTGTCTCACATACATGCCAGCCAACAACTTGCACAAAGATAAAATTTTTCTTGAAGAAAGAAATATTTATTAATAATCCTATTAGTCCTGCTGATGATAGTAGTAATAATGGTGGTAATAACGTAATGTTCCGGTAATAAATAGTAGTAATAATGGTGGTAATAACGTAATGTTCTGGTAATAAATAGTAGTAATAATGGTGGTAATAACGTAATGTTCTGGTAATAAATAGTTTCAGTAGCTGTTCATCTGAAGCACACACAAGCCGTATAGAAGGAGAGAAAAGAACAGTTGCATTAGAGTAACACTGCCCACCTGCACCAACACCAGCATGGGATTTATCATTAGAGCTGTTAGGAGATGTATATAAATATTTAGATATAGATATAGATATAGATTCCCTATATTGATCTGAAATGGATTAAAATAAATAGCTGAATCAATAAACAAATAAATAAAAATAATTTTGTTTTCTGTTGTTGCAGAGACAGCATATGTGTGTAACCCACGAGGGGACCTGGATGTGTTATGATTATAAAAGTAAGTGTGTGTGTGTGTGTGTGTGGCCCACGAAGGAACCTGGATGTGTGTTATGATCATAAAAGGCTTAGCATAGAGTAAACACAGGAAGGAACTTCAATACACCTCCCACAATGCACCTGGACTTATATCGCCCACAATGCACCGGGATGTGGACAGGATCTGGCTCATAGCGGGTATGTGCCGTAAGGTGGGAAGGTGTGTGTGTGTGTGTTGAGGGTGGGGTAGCAAGTGTTGGACTAACTGTCGATGTTGCATTAGCAGTGAGTTTGTGCTCTGGGGACATGGTGGGGATTGCTCATCTGACTTAGATGGAGTAGCAATATAGTCCACACTGCCCTCCATCTCAGGCACATGCCACTTGACAAGCAAGGTCTGAGGGTGTGTGTGTGTGTCTGAGGATATGTGTAAAGCAAGGTCTGCGGGTGTGTGTGTCTCTGAGTGTGTGTGTGTGTGTGTGTCTGAGGATATGTGTAAAGCAAGGTCTGCGGGTGTGTGTGTCTCTGAGTGTGTGTGTGTGTGTGTGTCTGAGGATATGTGTAAAGCAAGGTCTGAGGGTGTGTGTGTGTGTGTCTCTCTTAGTATGTGTGCGTGTGAGTATGTGTGTGTATGTGTCTGAGTGTGTATGTGTGTGAGTGAGTGTGAGTCTGAGTGTGTGTGTGTGTGTCTGAGTATGTGTGCGTGTGTGTGTATGTTTGTGTGTCTCTGAGTATGTGTGTGTGTGTGTCTGAGTGAGTATGTGTGTGTGTGTGTGTGTGTGTGGCTGAGCAGCTCTGCTGCCTTGAGAGTGAGTTCTGAAGTGAACGGAAAAGTGATCCAGGCAGTCAAAAGAAAACAAACAGCACACTTCACAAAAGAACACAGCAGACAGCATAGATGTAAACAAATAAACACAGGTAAACAAACAAACAAACAAACAGACAGACAAAGGCAGGCAACGTGCCCAGCGGCAGGAGGGAAAGGAAGTGTTCAGAGCAGAGTGGGACGTGGACGTGGACGGGGACGGGGACGTGGACGTGGACGTGGACGGGGACGGGGACGTGGACGTGGACGTGGACGGGGACGTGGACGGGGACGTGGACGGGGACGTGGACGGGGACGTGGACGGGGACGGGGACGTGGACGGGGACGTGGACGGGGACGTGGACGTGGACGTGGACGGGGACGTGGACGTGGACGTGGACGTGGACGTGGACGTGGACGGGGACGTGGACGTGGACGTGGACGGGGACGGGGACGGGGACGTGGACGTGGACGTGGACGTGGACGGGGACGGGGACGTGGACGGGGACGGGGACGTGGACGGGGACGTGGACGTGGACGGGGACGTGGACGTGGACGTGGACGTGGACGGGGACGGGGACGGGGCCGGAGATCTGATATCTCTCAGCATTGACATCTTTTGTTTGTTTACTGTCTCTTTCAGTGCACAGTCGCTAACACTGGAGAAGTGTCCCTGAAGCTTTCCGACCACCACACACACACACACACACACACACACACACACACACACACACACACACTCAGGCGGTGTAAGGATACTTCCGTGGTCCTGGAGAAGGACATTGTTCAGGTCTCAGAGTTTTCCATCTTCATCCACAAACAGAGACGAGTTTAGAGGTGAGGTGGAAGAAATCACTTGACTTGACAGGAGCAACATATGTGTGTGTGTGTGTGTGTGTGTGTGTGTGTGTGTGTGTTTTACTGTACAGTACTGTAGCAGGGATGGGATGTGTGTGTGTGCATGTGCATGTGTGTGTTTTACTCTGTAGGAGTAATGTTGGGATAGGAGTGTGTTTTACTTGAGGTTGGGTGTTTGTGTCTGTGTGTGTGTGTGTGTGTGTGTGTGTGTGTGTGTTCTACTTGGGCAAAGTTGCATCACTCCTGTGCCCAGAATCAGCTGCCCATGGGAGCACTTGAGTCCTTGGACTTGAGTCTCTTTTCTTCAGATCTGGAGAACTGCAATCTGACACACACACACACACACACACTTGGACGGATGGACGCGGCTGCCTGGTACTCCCACTCCGTCAGTGCATGTTGAGGCTCTCTAAGGAGTACAGTAGACCACATTAACTACATGGGTCCAGTCCAATGACGTGGCACACACACAGCTCTCATCTCTCATGTTGGTGTGTGTGTGTGTGTGTGTGTGTGTGTGTGTGTGTCCAGCCTTCTCTGTTATCTTCGACACTGCATTCAGGGTTTCTGAGAGATAAAGACCAAAAACTTTCCATACAAGCAGAAAAACTCAAACTCAAACTCAGGACATTTTTGTCCTTTTTGTTGTTCCGTAGGCAAATCTGGAAACTACTGCATAAATCCAGTCATTTCTTCACCTATAATTCCCACAGTCCCAATGACTAATGAGTGTGTTTGTGAGGAGATGCTTTGCGCATGTCCCAGGTCTCCACACACACACACACACACAGGCTCCATCAAGTACACACACACAGTTACAAAGCACAACTTCCAAAGAAAGAGCCACATAAAAAAGTTCAAGAGTTGAAAATACATTCAGAGGCAGACCCAGGAATCTGAATAGAACAGACAACAATGGAGACATCTTTTTTTCCAGAAACTTCTCTCCTCCAGACGTATTCCCCATGTCAACAGCGCATTAAACCACAGAAAGTCACAATCAAAAATTAACATGGAAATCCTACCCAGGGGTGCCACATCACAAATAGATATTTATATAGAAATGGAGTTTTTCTCTGTACTAGTGATACTGTAATACAACATTAATAAATGGCTACAACCATCTTCTTTTTTACCCATGCGGAGTAGCATGGTATTAGTACCATGTTTACATAAACAAGATGTCACTAAAGTTCACTTTCAGCAGACATAAAAAGGAAATATCTTAATAAACTTTGTATCTTTTACCCCCCCCCCCCCCAGCAGGAGGTTTGACTCCCACATCCCCATTCTAACCCCTGGCAGGAGCTCCGCCTGTCCCTGGGGTGCTGCACAGAGTCTCCTGAAGGGGGCAGTCTCTCCCTATCCAGCCCTAGCAGCTTCTCTCCTCTCTTCAGCCTCCATCTGAACCCCCCTCTCTTGACTCAATACACCCTGTTTACTCAGGGGCCCTTGGTATGGAAACACATTAGCAAAATTTGCTTCTTGCTCAGGGGATGTAAGAGTCGGGGTGAATGTGTGTGTTTGTGTGTGTGTGTGTGTGTGTGTGTGTGTGTGTGTGTGTGAGACTCCTCCCAACCTGATTACAAGTTTAGGGTCATAATCTCTGACCTCTACCCCAGGAAGCAGTAAGTTCAGCAGTA
Organism: Tenualosa ilisha; assembly: GCA_015244755.2. Lineage (NCBI taxonomy): Eukaryota > Metazoa > Chordata > Actinopteri > Clupeiformes > Clupeidae > Tenualosa > Tenualosa ilisha. The sequence goes on from PYXC01000907.1 coordinate 25,986, forward strand.
AGCAGCCTATCTCTACAAATAAGGCTGTGAGGTGTGTGTGTGTGTGTTTGTATGCTTGTGTGTGTGTGAGAGAGAGAAGGAAAGAGTGTGTGAGTGTGTGTGTGCATATGTTTGTGTGGTGTGTGTGTGTGTGTTTGTGTGCTTGTGTGTGTGAGAGAGAGAGAAGGAGAGAGTGTGTGAGTGTGTGTGTGCATATGTTTGTGTGGTGTGTGTGTGTGTGTTTGTGTGCTTGTGTGTGTGAGAGAGAGAGAAGGAGAGAGTGTGTGAGTGTGTGTGTGCATATGTTTGTGTGCTTGTGTGTGAGAGAGAGAGAGAAAGAGAGAGTGTGTGAGTGTGTGTGTGCAGATGTTTGTGTGGTGTTCGTAGTAGAAGACACCAGCAACCTAAGGTAATCTAATGTGGGCTATCCTGCCTCTGTGTATGTGTGTGTGTGTGTTTGTGTGTGTGTGTGTGTGTGTGTGTGTGTGTGTGTGTATGTGTCCACTAGAGGCCGCCCCTCAGAGACAGCATAGCGCAGATACACGTGTTTTGTTTGGTTTTTTTGTAAATATCTGTTTTGTTCCTGTAACGTAGTTACACATCAACACACAACCTTAAACTCCAACTCTGCCTTTTCGAAAGAGAAACCTAAAAAAAGTTTAGAAAAATAAAAAGGTTTTTTTTCTTTTTGTATGATGACCAGTTTTTTTTTGCTTTTTTTTTTTTTTTGCATCTTCGTCACCTCTTATAGCCCCTAGTGGAGCGTTTGCTCCTCCTCCTCCTCCTCCTCCTCCTCCTCCTCCTCCTCCTCCTCTCTCTCTTCGCTCTTCTCTCTCTTATCCAGGCACTGATCCCATCAGCCTCTCCAGGACACTTTCCAGTCATCCTTGCTGCTAGCATCTTATCTTAGGGCTGACATCCTTCTTCCCACTCGCCTTCTCCCTCTCTGGTGCTCACTGCAGAAACACACACACACACACACACACACACACTCAGATGTAAGCAGACAAGTAAACTCTGGTGAGTAAAATTAGGTAGGAAGCATCAGTAAGTTAAACAGTGATTGAGCTGAACCACACACACCCTAACACAAACAAACACACAGATCCTAACACACACACACACACACACACACACACACCCCCTAACACAAACACACACACACACACACACACACACACACACACACACACACACACACACACACACACTCAGAAAAGAGTACACACACTCACAAAGAGAGGAGACCAAGGAGGAGTGTGTTAGCACAAGAGTCCACTGCTCTTCGTAAATAGCAAACACACACACACACAAGGAGAGAGAGACCAAGGAGGTGCAGTGTTTTAGCGCAGGAAGCTGCCCTAATCCTTCTTTGTAAAATAGTACATTTTAGTACTAGTAATAGTAAAACACACACACACACACACACACACACACAAGAATATGGAATTCAGTACAGGTTCAGTACTACCACAGAAACACACATACAAAGTGTGGACACCAAGGAGGAGTGTTTTAACACAGCAAACTACTCCTCTCTCTATCTGTCTCTCTCTCTCTCTCTCTCACACACACACACACACACACACACATACACACACACACACAAACGTACACAGAGTTATCATTCATATTCACTGGAATAATCGTGTCAAAGAAGAGTTTTGGAGTGTACCGCCATTCATGCTGATGGGTTTCTTTTTAATACATAAATATCACATGGAGCCAAGCTAGCTGGTTTTTTGTTCTTTTGGCCGATCAAGTTCTGGACTGTTCTTCCTTTCAACCCAATAACACAATAAACAAAATAAGCTTTGGACTGTTCTTCAACACAATAAACAAAACAAGCTTTGGACTGTTCTTCAACTCAATAAACAAAACAAGCTTTGGACTGTTCTTCAACTCAATAAACAAAACAAGCTTTGGACTGTTCTTCAACTCAATAAACAGCAAATGAGGTTTAGTAACAGACAGAAACCAGTCAAACAGATGTCTATTATTACACACACCAAAAATGGATTTAGATGTCCAGCTAAATTTACTTTGTATTTACAAACATTGTATGGGTTTTATTTTTACGTACTTACTTACATATACAAGACAAACACTGTATGGGTCTTATTTTATATACAAAACAAACAAACAGACAAATATACAATAAGCAACGCGAACAAACAGAAATATATACATAAATAATATGAAATAATATCATATAAAATCATCAGAATATAAAATCTATACTCTTTGCAGAGCAGAAGTTTTAGAGAGCCACACATCTTAAATGATCCACAGATGGCGTGCACACACACACACACACACACACACACAGTGTATCAGTCTGCAGCTGTGCGAGTTGGGTGACCATAGTCTGTTTCTCTCCCTCTCTCGCTCTCTCTCTCTCTCTCTCACACACACACACACACCCTGCCAATGACCACCATTTTCTGTCGTGCACTGGTTCGAATTTCCATCACCCAAATGGCTGTTTGAACTGAGCCAGTGAAACTGCTGACTCTGTCAGAGCCGTCTGCAGCCATGCCGGTGCACAGTCAAGGGAGACGTGCCAGTTAGCAGAGGAATCCATGCTGCTTTCAGCGGAGCAATACAACAACAATTCATGCTAAAAATGATATGACACAGTTGTAGGAAAAAAAATGAAGATAATGTTTAATCAAAGTCTAGTCTTTGTGAGGCATCCACGGGAAGTAATTTAAAATGGGACACACATCAAACACACCAAACACATCAAACATATAATAATGAACAAATCAATAGATGAAAAAAATACCAAAGAAAATATTTAGTCAGCACCAGATTGTTGTTTCGATAGCTTTAGTAATATTATTGACACAGAACATAGAACATAGAACATAGAACACTACCTTTACCATTAGACATAAAAAGACAGTAAAAGTTTTAAGCATTTCTGCAAAAATCATTATCATTATTTAGGAAAAAAAGAAGTGTCTAATGTCAATCATAGCAGAAAATGTTATTATGTTTATGCTGACTTGGCAGATGTGTTTTGTCTAAAGCTGTGTACAGTGAAAAAAATCTCCACATTATAAACAAAAATACTTTACTATAGAGAAATACATATAATAACATATATACATATAATTCATTTATAGTATTTACAGTATATATTCATTTATTATACATCATTTAGTACATATGATTTAGTATGTGTAATGATCAGGATGACTAAAATAATACTGATTTAAGACCTAACTGTTCCATTTAGTGGGTTAATTAGAGCATCTATAAGGCTAGTAGTTAAGAAATGACTAGAACAGCATGTTAACAATGTCCATAGAGATGAAGAACAGAATAATTAAAGCTCTTTCTCTTCCTCTTCCTCTTTCTCTTCTTTCTCTTTCTGTTCCTCTTTCTCTTTCTCTTCTTTCTCTTTTTCTTTCTCTTCTTTCTCTTTCTCTTCTTTCTCTTTCTCTTTCTTTCTCTTCTCTTTTTCTTCCTCTTCTTTCTCTTTCTCCTCTTTCTCTTCTCTTTCTTTCTCTTCTCTTTTTCTTCCTCTTCTTTCTCTTTCTCTTCTCTTTTATTTATGCACCTACTTCAGCCACTGAAAGAATGCTCCTTTTAGATTCACTAAATGATACTTTAAGTAAATGTGATCCTGAGGATGTTTTACTCTTGGGAGGAGACTTCAACTGTACAGAACTTTTATGTGACAGGAACCATGTAGAACCCCATATGCCTTCCCGTAGAAGGCTCATAGAATTAATTAATTCCAACGACCTTGTTGATATTTGGAGAAATTTCCATCATGGTCAGAGACGGTACACTTGGTGTCATTCTTATAATAACTCATTGTCGCAGGCAAGACTCGACAGATTTGATTGTTTTGGGCATCAACTCAGTCTTTTGAAAAGCTGCTCTATTTTACCTGTTGGTTTTTCCGACCATAGTTTGGTTACCTGTTTTGTCTTTCTCCACTCAATTAAACCGAAGAGTGCTTACTGGCATTTTAATAGTAATCTTTTAGTTGATAATCATTTTAGAGAAGTGTTCACTTATTTTTGGACAGATTTTAGGAATACAAGGTCATCATACAAGACTTTGCGTTAAGTGGTGGGACTGTGGTAAGACAAATAAAACAGTTTTGTCAACAGTATACGGCCTATGTCACAAAAGACTTAACTCAGTCTATGAAGAACTTAGACCAACACTTAGTTAACCAGAGTGCTGATCAGGACCACATAGAAAATCTCAGGTCTAAGAAAAAGGTGCTTTGGTCAGGTCCCGCTTTCAGAGCGTGGAGTTAATGGATGCGCCATCAAAAATTTTTTTCAATTTAGAAAAAAAGAACGGTCAAAAAAGATTTATTCATGCTCTTCGTTCTACTGATGGGCATCTGTTGTCCAATGATGCAGAGATTCGCAGGAGAGCTGTTAGTTTCTACAAGGAGCTGTATCGAAGCGAGGTCTCTCAAGATCAGCCAGTTGGAAGGGCGTTCCTTGAAAACTGACCAAACCTACTGCGTGCCTGGAAGATCAATTCAAAATAACATTTCCTTTATCAGAGATGTTTTTGATTTAGGTAAGCTGATGGAGTTAAATTTTGGTTTGGTGTCAGTTGACCAAGAAAAAGCCTTTGATAGAGTTGAACACAGCTTTCTATGGAATAATCTGGCTGCGTTTGGATTCTGCCAAGAATTTATTGATAAAATAAGAGTTTTGTATTGTGACATAGAGAGTATACTGAAGGTCAATGGTGGCTTGTGTGCGCCTTTTAAAGTTAAAAGAGGGGTCAGGCAAGGCTGTGCCTTATCAGGCATGCTATATGCCTTAGCCCTGGAACCCCTGTTGGTGAAACTAAGGAAAGAACTACATGGGGTGAAAATTCCTTCTTGTGAAAATGTGTTTAATTTGTCAGCGTTTGCCGATGATGTTGCTGTGTTTGTAAATGGTCAAACTGATATAAACAAAATGCTGAATATTTTTGATGATTTTAGAGTGGTTTCCTCTGCCAAGGTTAACTGGTCCAAAAGTGAGGCCATGCTGGTTGGGAAGTGGTCAGATGGTGAACCAATGCTACCAGCTGGGCTAAGCTGGAACAGACATGGTTTTGAATATCTAGGAGTCTTCTAGGGGTATGATCTATTCATACAGAAAAACTTTGAAGGAGTGTTAGAGCAATTAAAGGGCCGCCTTAGTAAATGGAAGTTTTTAGTAAATAAGTTGTCTTTTAAGGGTCGGGTTCTTATTATTAACAATTTGGTGGCATCTACACTCTGGCATCGCTTGGCCTGTGTGGACCCCCCTGCACGTCTACTCTCTCAAGTACAGTCCATTTTGGTCAACTTTTTTTGGGACAGTCTGTACTGGGTGCTGCAGGGTGTTCTTTTTTGCCAAAGGAGGAAGGCGGACATGGACTTATTCATGTACAAAGCAGAGCAGCAGCTTTCCGGCTGCAGTTGATACAGCAACTCCTCACAGGTCCAATGGACGCCTCTTGGAAATCTGTAGCTTGTGCCATTTTACAGACTTTTAATGGACTTGGTTTTGATCGGACCTTGTTCTGGATGGATCCTAGCAAAATGAATCTCTGCAAGCTCCCTGTGTTTTACCGTAATCTTTTTAAAGTTTGGTCATTATTTATTGTACAGAGAACAAGAAGTTCTTCATTGTTTTGGCTTTTAAGGGAGCCATTAATATGTGGTTCAGTGTTGGACTTGAGTGGTGAAAAGTCTTTTTATGTTTTTTCAAATACTTTTATTAATTCTGGAACAACAACTCTGGAAAGTTTACTCAGGCTGGCTGGACCAGATCTTGAGAACAGGGTGGCAGTTACTAATCATCTTGGACTTAGGTCAGTTCGTGTTGTTGGCCATCTCCTTGACAAATGGCGAACTATTCTAGCCGATGTCCTCAAGAAGCTAAATGAGTACCTACAGGGCACATGCAGCCCAGATTGCAATGACCCTTTTCCCAATTTAGTTTTATCTCCTAATTTAGCAGGATGCACCGATTTTAATTTCAAATGTGATAAGCTGCACTTTATCGGGTTGGAGCCAGCGTCAGGTAAATCCCTGTACATTCTCTGTGTTAAATCTTTCAACAAAAAGACATTGGACAAGAGAGTAGACACACCTTGGCGCAGGGTGTTAACTTTGAAAGAAAGTGTGAGGCCACAGTGGCGCGCACTTTACAAGTCACCATTGACCAAAAAAGTGGGTGATCTACAATGGAGAATTCTGCATGGGGCAATTGCAGTCAATGCCTTTGTTTCTGTCTCGAACTGTAATGTGGATCAAGGGTGTCTGTTTTGTGCCACCAAAGAAACTGTATTTCACGCTTTTATGGACTGTGTGAGGCTAAAGCCTTTATTTGTTATTTTACAGATGCTATTTCAAAATTTGAATGAAACGTTTTCAGTGGAGACTTTTATTTTGGGTTTTAGATATGTACAGAAGCATCGTTTTAAGTGTCAGTTAATAAACTTCCTGCTTGGACAAGCCAAGATGGCAATTTATGTCAGCCGTCGGAACAAAATTGAGCAAAACCTTGATATGAATC
>PYXC01000907.1:37500-40000 GCA_015244755.2 Tenualosa ilisha
AGTATAGTGTTTATAAATCACATGTAATATATAGTATAGTGTTTATAAATCACTTATAAGATAAAGTATAGTGTCTGCCAGCTCCAACCAATTGCTTTCCCCAAGTCCATGTCAGTTCATATACAGGACCAACATTACAGAAACAAACAGATACAGAGTAAACAAACACAGAGTAAACAAACAAACAGATTCCAGAAAATTCCACTCATCAGAAGAAGAGATTAGTGTGTGTGATGTGTGAATACAGTCATTCTGAGTCTTTGTAAGAGTCTCTGGGTGTGTGTGGTCTTACGACCAGGAAGCAGTTAGTTGTTTGACTTCAGATTATAGAGATGTGTGTATGTCTGTGTGTCTGTGTGTGTGTGTGTGTGTGTGTGTGTATGTCTGTGTGTGTGTGTGTGTGTGTATGTCTGTGTGTGTGTGTGTGTGTGTTTGTGTAGTATGATGAGGGGTGTATATGTGTGTATGTCTGTGTGTGTGTGTATATGTGTGTGTGTCTGTGTTTGTGTGTGTGTGTGTGTGTGTGTATGTGTGTGTGTCTGTATGTGTTTGTGTGTGTGTGTATGTCTGTGTGCGTGTGTGTGTGTGTGTGTGTAGTATGATGAGGGGTGTATATGTGTGTATTCTCCCGCTGTAGTAGGGTGTAAAGCAGCTGTGTACTCCTTGATAAAAGCGAGCCCTATGTGTGTGTGTGTGTGAGAGGGTGTGTGTGTGTGTGTGTGTGTGTATGTGTGTATGTGTCTGTGTGTGTGCGAGTGTGTGTGCGAGTGCGTGTGTGTGTGTATGTGTCTGTGTGTGTGCGAGAGTGTGTGTGTGTGTGTGTGTGTGTATGTGTGTATGTGTCTGTGTGTGTGCGAGTGTATGTGTGAGTGCGTGTGTGTGTGTGTGTGTGTGTGTGTGTGTGTGTGTGTGTGTGTGTGTGTGTGTGAGTGCGTGTGTGTGGCTGTTGGTTCTCCCTCTCTAGTAGGGCGCAAAGCGACTGCAACCTCCACGGTAAAGGCTAGCCTGCAACATCAAAGATGAAAAAGGAGCCAATCAGATAATTCAGCCAATGAGCATCAGATAAGGAGATGTATCAGCCAATCAGGTGGATTAAAATTGGACTCTGGGGGCGGGGTTTCTCAAGCCTATTCTCACCTTGTCACACACACATACACAAACACACACACACTAGGAGGCACATACGTGTGTGTGCGTGTGTGTATTTATGTGTGATAGAGTAGCACATATTTAGGGATATTTAGGGAACAACACCACTACAGAAAGTCAGGGGGCACTGACTCTCAGGAGACTGTCGACGCATCTGGGATTAGGATTAGAATCTCTAAAGCGAGCATCTCTCTGGGATTAGGATTGGAATCTGGGCTACTCCTCTTTTTATAAGACCTCAGCCACAGTGAAACGGTGTGACAGCGAGGTGTCTGTGGAGGCCTGAGGGTGTTCAGTGTAGACAGAGGCCCACATTTCTATTCATCCCAATCATGAATAATGAAACACACACAGTGAGGTGAAATGCACACTAACCCAACGTAGTGGGCAGCCTGCTACAGTGGTGCCGGGGAGCAGTGAGGGGTTAGGTGGCTTGCTCAAGGGCACTTCAGCCATGGACGTACTGGTGGGGATTCGAACCAGCAACCCTTCAGTTTCATACTCTTTCTCCACACAAACACAGAGGAGTCTTTTCTGGGTGCAGGGGAATTAGAGGAGCCTGTTCTGTTCTGGGTACAAATGTGGTTTGCAAGCACCTTGACAAGATCGCTTATTGAGCCAGACGGAGTTAAAATGAGCAGATCAGATAAAACGGGCAGATTCTGTGCAAAATGTACTTCAACTGACCAGTGGCCACTGGGCGGTGGTGGTGCAGTGGGTAAGGAACCTGGCTAGCCTGCTAGTAGCCTGGAAAATCCGTATCCTGGCTGCCAACGTCGTGCCCCTGAGCAAGGCACTTAACCCTCTCTAAACAACTGATAGTTGACAAATGCAGTCGCTTTGGATAGAAACATCCGCTAGATGCATCTGCAGAGAATGGAGAGACTTTTTTAAAGCAAAAAAGAAAGACATAGAAAAGAAGAAGGAGAAGGAGAAGAAGAGGAAGAGTAATAAGAGCGATAAGAGTACTAATGCTGAGAGTGAAACTTGAGCCCCATATTTAATTATTTAATTAGGGAAATGAGGAGGTGGAGAAAAAATGCTCTTAATTAATGAAAGCTTTTAGCCAGCAGCTGCAGAGAGGAAACGGGTGGCGCCCAGAATCTCACACGTGTCGCCTCGCTGGTAAACACTCGTTTGTCTTCCGCTCCGAATCTCACAAGTGTGTGTATGTGTGTGTGTGTGTGTGTGTGTGTGTGTGTGTGTGCAGCAGCCAATCTAGCTGAGGGGGGGTAGAGGGAGATGCTCTCTCTCTCTTTCCCTCTCCGTCTCAACACTCACAACAGCCAATGGACTCCTCACCAATCTACTGTGTTCTTGTGTGGGGCTTGAGTGCTTTTTCATCTTTGAT
>PYXC01000907.1:47500-57500 GCA_015244755.2 Tenualosa ilisha
TCCAGGGAAGTCGAGTATTTGATTCCTGTGTGATTTGATGTGTCGTGTAACACATGCACTGATTGCAGCTGGGATGTCATCTGACCCATCATGTTCGCGTCACATGACCACCATCCCAGCCGTGTCTGGAGCGTCACAAAAGCATGTCCATTCATGACAGTCACCTCTTGGTCATATATGATGGATACCTCCTCAGTTTTTGACAGTGAGCATAGCTGTGCTAGTATTTAGTCTGTATGTAGTGACAGACTTTGAGAAGGGTGTGTGTGTGTGTGTGTGTGAGTGTATGACCTGCACTCACCTGTCACTGTAGGCTGCTGCAGCTGTTGCAGCTGGTTGGGCATATCTGTATGCTGCATAGCCTCCCTGTCTCACACACACATACACACACACACACACACACACACACACACACACACACACACACACACACACACACACACAGAAGACATATTTAACTAATGTTAAACATGAAATATAGGACATATTTAAGCAGCAGATTTATATTTCTCAGTGTATGTGTGTGTGTGTGTGTGTGTGTGTGTGTGTGTGTGTGTGTGTGTGTGTACAACAGGAATGCAATCCTCCATTATGGAAAAATGGCAGAGGAGAAAGAGGGAGGGTAAAAGAGTGATAGAAAGAATAGAGAGAAAATAGAAAGGGAGATGAGAGAGAAAAGATGGAGAGAGAAAGAGGGAAGGATAGAAAGGAGGTAAATGGAAATGGAGATAGAAGGAGAAAAAGAGAAAGAGAGAAAGAGAGAGAGAAAGAGAGAGAGAGAGAGAGAGAGAGAGAGAGCCTCTGCAGAAATAACAAACTGGCCTGACTTGGCTCTTTCAGACAGTGCTAACTGCTGAGTTGTGAGATAACCTGCCCACCTGTATGTGTGAGAGTGTGTTAGTGTGAGTGTCTGTGTGTGTGTGAGTGTGAGTGTGTGAGTATGTGTATGTATGTGTGTGTGAGTGTGAGTGTGTGTGTGAGTGTGAGAGAGAGTATGTGTGAGTGTGTTTGTGTGTGTATGAGAGAAAGAGAGTGTGTATGTGTGAGTGTGTGTGTGTGTGTGTGTGTGTGTGTGTGTGTGTGTGTGTATAAGAGAGAGATTGTGTGTTTGTGTGTGTGTGAGTGTGAACATGTGAGTATGTGTGTGTTTGTGTGTGTTTGTGTATGTGTGTAAGTGTATGTGTGTGTGTGTGTGTGAGTGTGAGTATGAGAGAGAGTGTATGTGTGTGTGCACTCAAAATAAGGAATATAGTCAGTTGTGATTTTTACTTAATTGTAATATCCATTTTCTTCTTCATATCTTCATGTTTGCAAAATGAAAGTGAGCAAAGTGTGTAGGATTTGCTGGAGCTACACAGATATGAATAGATTCAGTTGTATAGAAATAACATGTGACACAATACTGTTCAAACGTGCTTTCTGTATAACGGCAAGAATCCGTGGCAGAATGATGGTGTGACAAGAAGACGAGTAGCAGCACCGGAGGACGAGTGTGCACATGTGAAGGACGAGTGTGCACATGTGAAGGACGAGTGTGCACATGTGAAGGAGGGGACGAGTGTGCACATGTGAAGGAGGGGACGAGTGTGCACATGTGAAGGACGAGTGTGCACATGTGAAGGAGGACGAGTGTGCACATGTGAAGGAGGGGACGAGTGTGCACATGTGAAGGAGGACGAGTGTGCACATGTGAAGGAGGGGACGAGTGTGCACATGTGAAGGAGGACGAGTGTGCACATGTGAAGGAGGGGACGAGTGTGCACATGTGAAGGAGGGGACGAGTGTGCACATGTGAAGGAGGAGTGTGCACATGTGAAGGAGGGGACGAGTGTGCACATGTGAAGGAGGGGACGAGTGTGCACATGTGAAGGAGGAGTGTGCACATGTGAAGGAGGGGACGAGTGTGCACATGTGAAGGAGGGGACGAGTGTGCACATGTGAAGGAGGGACGAGTGTGCACATGTGAAGCAGCACGGAGGACGAGTGTGCACATGTGAAGGAGGGGACGAGTGTGCACATGTGAAGGAGGGACGAGTGTGCACATGTGAAGGACGAGTGTGCACATGTGAAGGAGGGGACGAGTGTGCACATGTGAAGGAGGGGACGAGTGTGCACATGTGAAGGAGGGGACGAGTGTGCACATGTGAAGCAGCACCGGAGGACGAGTGTGCACATGTGAAGGAGGGGACGAGTGTGCACATGTGAAGGAGGGACGAGTGTGCACATGTGAAGGAGGACGAGTGTGCACATGTGAAGGAGGGGACGAGTGTGCACATGTGAAGGAGGGGACGAGTGTGCACATGTGAAGGACGAGTGTGCACATGTGAAAGAGGGGACGAGTGTGCACATGTGAAGGACGAGTGTGCACATGTGAAGGACGAGTGTGCACATGTGAAGGAGGGGACGAGTGTGCACATGTGAAGGACGAGTGTGCACATGTGAAAGAGGGGACGAGTGTGCACATGTGAAGGACGAGTGTGCACATGTGAAGGAGGACGAGTGTGCACATGTGAAGGAGGGGACGAGTGTGCACATGTGAAGGACGAGTGTGCACATGTGAAAGAGGGGACGAGTGTGCACATGTGAAGGACGAGTGTGCACATGTGAAGGAGGATGAGTGTGCACATGTGAAGGAGGGGACGAGTGTGCACATGTGAAGGAGGGCGAGTGTGCACATGTGAAGGAGGGGACGAGTGTGCACATGTGAAGGAGGGCGAGTGTGCACATGTGAAGGAGGGCGAGTGTGCACATGTGAAGGAGGGAAGTCATTGAACATCCACTTATGAAACGAATGAAAACCCTGAACCAAATACGGTGTGTTGATGTCATGATCTTATGAAGCACTTGCGTGATAGTTGCAGTGTTTGATATTATTCATGATATGAATTAGGATAAAAAGTGGAGACATGCGTGAAGGCAGCACCTAGCCTTTCCAGTGCTATCAGTAACCCATGAGCCCTGCATAGTGTATCTAAAATACAAACTATTTTCTGGGTTAAATTGCTAACGGAATTTTATCACACATTAGACTATCAGAACGTCGAGCGTCTCATGTGAAACGTGGGCTTTGTAGTAGTGATGTTAACTAGCCGTAGCCGGTAGTTGTCTTCATGAAATACTCCCAATTAACTTGGAATTCTTATCACAGTGAATCGTAGCCACACTCTAGAACCAACAAGAGATCGTTCCCCATCGTCGCTGAGGTAGTAGGATAATGTAGCTCTGCATGTATTTACCTCTCCAGTGGGATATAAATCTTCAGTTATAGCATGGCAAATCATGCAGCAGAGTAATTAGCAGAACCTGCTGTCTACAAAGGTCTATGCCAACAGTAAATTGTATGGTCTAAGTAAGGGGCTAAGGGGAAAATATGATTTTATTTCAAAATTAACTTAGTGATGTCAGATGTGCGGTTATGTTGGAAGTGTATTCCTTTGGGTAGGCTACATAACTTGTTTACAATGTTTACAGATAGTCTTGTTTTGATCTGGTAAAAACACAAAATGTCCTCACACTAGGCCTATGCCATGTGTACTCGTATCATAGCATCTATCCCATTCTCACCATTTTGAATCTTATAGGCTAATCACCATCATTGTGAGCTATAAATAGTAATTTTATAATCTGTTCAATTACTGATATTAATTCATCTGTGTTTATTACAGTGAGGTTGCTGCCACAGTGGTCTACTCTGCTCGCTGGCTGCCAGTGTTTCCTCTGATGTCCAACTGCATCAGTGACTACAGCTGAAAAGCTGTAATCTTAAACCACATCTGTTACCTGGATGGTTATTTCCATTACCTTTAATGAGATCTTCCTGCAGGATCACAGTGTACAAAATGAGCAAGAAAAAATATGTTTTTTTGTAGTGGGCTGCAACTTGCAGCAATAGTTTGCTTAGGATGTGGAGGTGTAAGGAATGTAATATATGTCTACCCACTAGATTTGAGCTGCTAGAACATATTAGACTAGAGCACAGTCATAGGCGACGCTACTCATGCCTACACACAGACTGCCCGTGTTCTTTTAAGACATGGAATGCTTTACAAATCCATTTGAGTAGAGTCCATCCCAAAGAAAACTCTCAGGAGTTACTTCAACTGTCAACATTCAATTGTCATTTGTGTGCTTGTTGTGACCTTCATACCGAGAGGGATTATTTTGTACACACTGGTACTCATCTGAGGAGTAATGAAACTGTTACTTGTATGTTTGGAGACTGCAGTTTTCAAACCAACATATATGGAACATTTCACTCTCACAAGAACAGGAAACACAATCCACATACGTAAAAAGATTTCAAGCCCGGTGTAGTTATGATCATTCAATTTTCAAAAGACTCTTCTGATGTTCCTCATGTAGATGATTTTTGATGAAGTAGACAGTCAGTTTGCATGTAGCAATGAGGGTGGATGCAAGAACTTGCCTGAAATAATTGAACAAAGGTTTGCTGGAGCGTTGCTCAAGTTAGAGCCTTTTGCACATGTGGCAGGTGCAAAAATAGACACATTCTTAGAGGAGCTACATTACTTCAATTCTGCTACATTGCCACTTTTAACGCCTGAAGACCTGTTTCAGAAACATAATGTTACAGCTGATAAGTCTGTGATGCATGATATAGCCAAGGCTCTCAGTGCATCTAACCCCATATTTAGAGCTCTAGAGAAAGGCCCCCCCTTAGCACTTGGCATCTCCACAACCAGTATTACAAAGAAAGCTTTAAAGTGGTGGAACCCATTGAGTACATTCTTGATTCCACAGGGAAAAGAAGTTTTCAGTATGTGCCTTTACTTAAGACTTTGCAGCAGCTCTTTGGAAGGAGAGATACTGTGGATAAAGTCATTGAAAATCATGAAGCACAGAGGAGTAATAGGGTAACTGGTGAGCAATGTATGTACAGGTTTTCTCAGGATGGTTCACACTTCCAGGAAAATAGTTTTCTGTCAGGGAATGAATTGAGAAATTTGGTGAACTTATATGCTGATGATTTTGAGGTTTGCAATCCTCTGGGTACTTCACACAGGAAACATAAGCTTTGTGGAATCTATTGGACTTTTTGTGTAAAAGTGATGATGTGAGAAAGTATTGACAGGATCCTACATCCTCTTCTCAAAGATGTGAAAATGTTGGAGCAGGATGTTTTTATTCCATTGCTTGGCAGATGCCTTAGAGGAACTATTCAGGTTGTTGTGGCAGATAACCTAGGTGCTCACTGCTTAGCTGGTTTTAATGAGAGTTTTTCTGCTGGGAATTGCTGATATCCAAGAAATATTTTGATCTTGACACACTTAATAGACACATACTCCAATTCTCCTTTAAGTGGGAAGACAAGGCCAACAAGCCCCATGAGAGATCCCACGCACATTTTCAACAAGAAAAACCATTGGTGGGAACTGAACTCCCATGAAAACTGGGCCCTGCTAAGACATCTCCCTTTCATAATTGGGTATTTGGTGCCTGAGGGTGAAATGGCATGGCAAATATTGATGGATTTAAAAGATATTGTGGAGCTGGTGGTTGCTCCAACACACACAGATGAGTCAAGTACCTATCTTGAGAGCAAAATTTCAGAGCACAGACATAAATATCTAGAACTCTTCCCTCATGTGACACTTCTACCAAAACATCATTACTTGGAACATTACCCAGAGCTGATCAGGGCTTTTGGTCCACTTGTGGGTCACTGGACCCTCCGATTTGAGGCTAAGCACAGCTTTTTTAAGCAGGTTATTCAACACTCCAACTGCTTCAAAAATGTGCCCCTCTCCCTAGCCACTGAGCATCAGCTAATGATGTCCTATCACTTGAATACCTCCAGTCTTGAAATCACAAAGGTGTCAACAGTTCCTGTTGATGTTTTGAAACAGGAAATGGCTCAGGCGGTTAAACAGACATTCCCCACTACTAGTAATATTGACCTCACTACTAGTAATATTGACCTCACTACTAGTAATATTGACCCCACTACTAGTAATATTGACCTCACTACTGGTAATATTGACCTCACTACTAGTAATATTGACCCCACTACTAGTCATATTGACCTCACTACTAGTAATGACCTCACTACTGGTAATATTGACCTCACTACTAGTAATATTGACCTCACTAAACGTGTGTCATGAAAAGGTGTCACATTTAGGAATGGCATGATTGTCGTTTATGGGTCGACTAGCGGACCGCCTGATTTTGGAGAGATTGTTCAGATTTGTGTTGTGCAGGAGACGTTGTGTTTCATGGTGAAAAAGCTCTCTGGGTACCAGGAACACTTCAGAGCGTTTGAGTTGAGTCAGTGTCCAGCAAAGGAAACTGTTTTGGTTGGGCTTGATGAATCAGCAGATGTCTACCCTTTGGCAGATTATTTTGTTGGATCACTCCGAATGGTGACACTAAAACGATATATAATCCTGTAAAGTGAGGTAATTTAATTAATTTTTAATTTTTTTTTTTTTAATGTTTCTCTTGTTTTGTCTACATCTGATGTGTTCTTTCTTCATTCACAGTTGTGCTATGGCTGTTCCATCTGCAGTGAAGCTCCGAGTCATTCTTGGTGACAACGACTCTCAGAGGTTGACGATTCAAAATGGCATACCTGAGTCTGTTGGTGAACTTAAACAGCACATCAAGAACCAGTGTGGACTAGAGGGTGACTTTAGACATGGATCCTGACTTTGGTAATGAATTTAACAATTTGACCTCAACATCTGAAATTCAGGACAAAAGCACTAGCAAAATCATCTTCAATTCGCTTGCCGTGCCTTGTCCGACCCTGCTTGATGAGACCCCACCTCCACCATATTCCAGCTGTCCACCACCACCCTGCTCATCTCTTGTCCCATCAAACTCTTCACATGATTACTTATCCATGCCATCTACTGCCTCGTGTGACACAGACATCTTATCTTCTCCTGAGCCAAGCTCCTCAAGGTCATCTGCATGGCCTGTTGTCTTTAGGGTGCCTTGCTTCCCTTACGATGCTCAATTGTAGCTAGAAAGAGCCAATGCTGCTTTCACAGAGACTGGCACTTTGTTGGACCCTGGTACCAAACTTAAGTCTTCCATCCTTGATTGCTTGATTGAGGTAATTGTCCTCTCTGATGCTGAGTTTAGTGAGGTTGCTGAAGCTCTTGTATCAGCACATCCTTGTCTGAAAGAGCCTGGGTCGGTCACTGGATATGGAGGCTGGAAGACAAGCTTGAAGTACAAATTGGCTAATTACAGAACAAAACTGAGAAGACTTGGATGCCCAGAAGTTTCTGTAAATTCTCTGACAAACAAACCTGATGATGGATGCAGTCCTGCCTATGGCGTGAAGAAGCCAAGAAAAGCAGAAGTCAATTTCTGCCCAGCTTATCCAGCTGGCGAAACAAACGACACTCAGGAATTGAAAAGAGTGGCACTCCTCTCAGAAGTGGAGAAAAGAAACAATGAGGGTAAGGTAGCAGAATTGATGGACAAGACCTTCTCCCAAAGAAGGCAAGAAGTAGTTCAAGAGGAACCTATGATAGCAGAGTTCAAAACTAGGTGGCTCAGTGTTCGTGAGGTAAGTGAAACTTCTTCCTTTTTGTAGGAGTTTGCAGTGTACATTGGTATTTATATATGGAAACAGGACATTAATTATGTGCATGTGTGTGTTTTGTATTTCACAGCTCTGTGCTGAATTCAAAAGGATCACAACTGTGAATTTGCAGTCAAAGTTTTTCTTCCAGTTGGATGCTCACTCTGAGAAGCTGATGAAGGCTTTTCGCAAGAGTGGTGGAATGATTGGTGGAACATCATGGTACCTATGACCCAGGTATGATACATGAAAAGAAACCTCAAGAGTTTGAACCTTGATAGCTTCGTTTTCTACCCAAAATGTGTGTTCTTTTGTGTGTAGATGTGTGCGCAGTGTGTTCCTCACCTCGTGCTTTCAAAGACATTTTAGATAGTTTGAGTGTGGCATCCTAAAAATCCTGTTGTTTAGATTCATCGATGTGGAACGAAGGCAGATTCATGATGTTTTTCCACAAAGCCTGTTGTCAATAGGTGTAGTTGGAAAACTCATGATGTTTCTGGCAAAAGATCTGGGTGCAATTTGAAATAGAAGTTATTGCATTGGGCTGTGTTTGTAATGTGTGTTTTTTGTGTTTATTATAGAATAATGACATTGACGTCAAACGAGAATGCATCCTGAGGGGACTTTGCGCCTACTTCAATGAAGACCCTGGGAAACTGGTCAGGGAATATATGGTATTTCAATAACCCTTATCTTCAGTAAGGGAATAATCACAAGCAGTGATTGAGACCACCTATGGCATCTATGTCATACGACATGAAGGTGCAGAACCTGGTGATTCAGCCGAGGACGTCGGAGTAATTCTGGAGGGGGTGATGGTACTCAGTGAGTTGCAGAGTGTTCCATTTGCAATGGCCATTTTTCTTGCATTTGAGTATTGTTCAACACAAGTATACATTTGAAGCGCTACAGAAAACAATTCTAGAATTGGATGGCAATAGGCTATCAACTAAAGAGCAGGCTCTAAAAACAATTCTTTCCCATTGAGAATCATTACTGCCCCAAGGCCAAATGCGTTTGCCTAGCATCCCAGGTCATTAGCACAGTAAATGTTTGTTTTCATAAATCTTTTCCCTGGATTTTACGTTCATGTGGAACACATAAGGTAGTGGTTTTAACCGTTCCAATGCAAGCTAAAAGAACAGGAACACATTTTCAGCACAGGTCCGAATCTTTCAGTTTACAACTAAATTGGGTGTAGCTGTTAAAGTGGCACATTTTCATGCCTGCATCAAATGCAGTGTTACTGTTTCAGATATTTTTCTAGGACATTCACAATCTGCAAAATGAAAGCTGTCCACTGGAGTTAGAGGTCAGAATTGATTCTGTTGGCAGTCAAGAGTAGAAGTTGAGTTGTGTGTTTCTTTTTTGTTTCAAATATAAAGTATGCTGGTGTGCTTGATTTATTTTGTTAAAACACACACTAAGCAGTTTCAGTGAGTTTGAGTCCTAGTTTCTCATTAAAATGAACACCATCCTTAACTGCCACTGTGAAACGTATTATAAAAAAAAATCACTTGAACTTGATTGTGCACTGGGCGTTGAATGTGTGTGTTTTCCTTTAAAATAAAGTTCAATTGTAATTTCTGAAATACAGTTTGAGAACATCTTGGTTTTGTGGTGTTTTAACTTTTAGTCTTTATGTTTTGCGAAGTTTAACCTTTTTCAATGTGAGCTCTAATCTAATATTTAGAAATGACATGATTCAATAGCCTTTTTTCAACATTAAGAAACCTTGTTGGATCAACTTGATTAAATGGGGTTTGGATATCCTAATTCTAGTCTAATATATCTAATATATTATTAGATCTAATATATCTAATAATATCTAATTCTTCATGTTTAAAATAAGATATTTGATCATGTGGAAATACTTTCCACGATTTTTTTAAGTTCATTTAAGAAATCCTTTTTTTGCGTGATGTGGGAGTGTGTGTATGTATAAGAGTGTGTGTGTGTGTGTGTGTGTGAGCGTGTGAGTGTGTGTGTGTGTGTGTGTGTGTGCGTGTATGTGTGTGTAGGTGTAAGTGTATGTGTGTGTGTGTGTGTGTGAGTATGAGTGTGAGAGAGAGTGTATGTGTATGTGAGTGTGTGTGTGTGTGTGTGTGTGTGTGTATGAGAGAGAGAGAGACAATGTGTGTGTGTGCGTGTGTGTGTGTGTTTGGGAGGGAAGGTGTAAGGGTGTGGTCCCACCGTATGCTGGTTTAGAACACACACTTGGCAAAGCCATTGAAAAGAGTCGTCACAGTGACAAAGCACATTGGTTGTTCTCTCTCTCTCTGTGTCTCTCTCTCTCTCTCTCTCACACACACACACACACACACACACACACACACACTGAGGGAAGTGGAGAAAGGCAGAATTACTCACGTAGATTTCTGTGCCATAGAAGCCGTCCTGGTAAACCACACTGGAGGAGGAGACAGGAAGCAAACAGTGATG
>PYXC01000907.1:62500-65000 GCA_015244755.2 Tenualosa ilisha
GCATTCTGGGGAGGCGTGTAACAATTTACTCTATTAGCTTGTTAACTAAGAGTATATTATTGTATTAGCCTATTTACTAAGAGTATATTACTATATTAGCCTATTTACTAAGAGTATATTACTATATTAGCCTATTTACTAAGAGTATATTACTATATTAGACTATTAATTAAGAGTGTATGACTATATTAGACTATTAGCTAAGAGTATATGACTATATTACTGCCAGTCCCACTGCAGAGTAAAACCTTTTAAGAAGCCTACTGATGTACATACACACATACAGACACACACACACACACACACACACATACATACACACATACAATGACTGCTTGCTTGCTTTCCCTCACACACACACAGCAGCCCAAACATCTTTCTATACTTACTAATTACTGGCACATGTTCATGGAATGAAAGGACACACACACACACACACACACATACACACACACACACACACACACTGAGTGAGAATTGACTGAGATTCTGTGTATTTCTCGCTGGATGGTGACCAATGGTTGATAGCTCCACTATCAGCTCTCTTGGGATGTGGTGCCATAGTGTGTGTGTGTGTGTGTGTGTGTGTGTGTGTAGCATATGGTGCTGTTTAGGTCTTGGCAAACTGCACAGCATGTTCAGATGACTTGAAGAATTAGCTGCCAATAAATCTTCAGTAATGTTTGTCTGAGCCAACGAGCCAATAAGACAGGCAGTGTGTCTGGACGTGTCCCTGACACTGTGTGTGTGTGTGTGTGTGCGTGTGTGTTAATATGTGCAAGTGAGTCTACAGTTATGAGCAATGCTTTGGTATATGTCCAGTGTTGATGTTGATGTGTACAGTTGCTTGTTTGTTTACTGTAAATGTGTGTATGTTGGGGTGGTTACTGAGTTTATTAGAGAGTGTGTTTAGTGGTATGTGTGTGTGTGTCTGGTGGTATGCGTGTGTGTGTGTGTTTGTGTCTGTGTATGCATGTGCGTCTAGTGGCATGTGTATGTGTATTTGTGTGTGACTCTAGTGTTATGTGTGTGTGTGTGTATGTGTGTGTGTCTAGTGGCATGTGTATGTGTATGTGTATGTGTATGTGTGTGTATTTCTAGTGGTGTGTGTGTGTGTGTGTGTGTGTGTGTGTGTGTAGTGGTATGCATGTGTGTTAGTTTAAGGGGGAGGACAATGTGAAATAAAAATGATGGATGATGCCGCTCCATCAGTGCAGTTATTTAGTGTGTGTGTGTGTGTGTGTGCATATGTGTGTGTATGTGTGTGCGTATGTGTGTGTGTGTGTGTGTGTGTATGTGTGTGTGTGTGTGTGTGTGTGTGTGCATATGTGTATGTGTGTGTGTGTGTGTGTGTGTGTGTGTGTGTGTGTTATTTAGTGGCGGGCTGTAAAGCTGTCTGAGCATGAACAGATTTGAGTCTAATGAGCGATACTCAGACAGCCTCAGCTTAAGAAACAAGACCAGTTCCCCTGCATTAGGGTGCACTGAGCCCAACACACACACACACACACACATAAAACAAACAATATATCACACTCACAAATGAAAATACCCACAAACACAGTAAAGGGGTGTGTGTGTGTGCGAGAGAGAGAGAGGGGGATGATGACTAGGCTAGACCACATGTATCCCTGGTCAGGATTTACCTGCATAAAATTCAGGACCATAGACAGCTCCCACCACTGGGTTCAGCTTCCAGCCTGCAAACACAACAAAACACTCAACTCAAACAACAACACAACTAAACACTCAACTCAAACAACAACACAACAAAACACTCAACTCAAACAACAACACAACAAAACACTCAACTCAAACAACAAAACACTCAATTCAACTTTACACTTTACATTGTAGACATTATTATACAGCACATCTCACACGTTACACTTCCTACTTTACATCTCACACGTTACACTTCCTACTTTACATCTCACACGTTACACTTCCTACTTTACATCTCACACATTACACTTCCTACTTAACATACTGTACATCTTACACTTTATACTTCACAGGGTGGAGCAGCAGGTCCCAGACAAGACAGAGACACAGGCAACAGACTCATGACAACAAGAAGGAGGAAGGAGGGAGAGAAAGAGAGAGAGAGAGAGAGAGAGAGAGAAAGAGAGAGAGTGGAAAGGACCGTAAAAAAGAAGCGTAAACACAAGAGGGAGAAAATAATAGAACAAAACAGAAAAAGTGAATGGAAGAGGAGGAGGAAGAGAGAGGGAAGAGGAGAGGGGGAGGAGGAGAGAGGGAAGAGGAGAGGAGGAAGGGGAGCGGGAGAGAAACAGAGAGAAAAAGAGATGGATAGAGAATGAGAGGAGTGGTGAGAGAGAAGAGAGGGATAGACAGATGGAGCTACAAAATGAGAAGCAAAGGAGAGAGGGATGGAGTGAAAAAAAGAGATACAACTAGATGGCATGGTCAAGAGAAACATCAAGAGATTTAGAGTGTAGGAACTCAGAAAACAACAGGAAAGAAATATGGAGAGAGA